>PVLD010006399.1:0-101144 GCA_004027595.1 Dinomys branickii | reverse complement strand
TCCTTTCCTTCGTCCCATCCGTTCTCTGCTTTTGAACAGATTTCCTTCATGACTTTTAGTTTATATTCCCACCCTCGGGTTCTTACACCAGTGATATAATACGTTGCCTGCACATGTATCGCTGATTTATTTCACTTATGAGTATGGACTCCAGTTTTGTCCACTTGCCTACAAAGTTCCCAAAATTGTCTTTCTTTATTAGCTTTTTTTTCTTGAGACAGGGTTTCACTACGTAGATCAGGCTGGCCTCGAGAGATCCTCCTGCCTCAGCACTTCCATCCCCACTCCATGCTGGGATCACAGCCCTGCACCTTCCCATCTGGCACTACACTGTTTTTCATAAAAGACTTGTGACACACGCCTGTAATCGCAGCACTCGGGAAGCTGAGGCAGGAGGATCGCTGAGAGTTCGAGACCAGCCTAGGCTATAAAGTGAGCTCAAGGCCAGCCTGAACTGCATAGTGAGACCCTGTCTCAAAAAGACCAAAAAAAAAGTGCTCAAGGTCAGCCTGAACTGCATAGCAAGACCCTGTCTCAAGGAAAAAAAAAAAAAAAAAAAAAGACTCAAGCATCCAAGATCTGCTATGGGAGGGGAATCCTGGAGCCAGTGCCCCAGGGACAGTGAGGGACAGCTGTCATCTCAAACCCAACTGCAATCCTGGGTCCACTGAGCCACAAAGGCACAAAAGCCACTGCATTTCACACAGACCCCAGACGAATGTGACAGTATCTAAGTCACCTCCATCTAGAGTCTCCTGCAGCAGCTCTCCTGCAGAATGAAGGCCAAGCTCTCCTCCCTGCTCCCTCCAGTTTGTAGACTTATCAATCCTGGCACTTTCTGCCTCAGGGCCTTTGCACTGGCTATTCCCATCACCTGAAAGGTTTTTCCCTCACCTACCTTTGTGACTCCCTCCTTTCCTCCTTCAGGTCTTTGGTCAAATTTGCTTCTTCCGAGCAGCCTTCCCAGACCACCTATTTAACCTGCAGCCCCTTCCTGACCCTCCCCTAACTTCCTAGCCTCACCCCAGCTCTATTTCTGTCCAGGACACTTACTGCCATCCGAGATGCTGTACATTTTTCTTCTTTACCTGGCACTGTGTCCCTGTCCATGTCTCCCCCTACCCCAGTGCCTGAATGGAACTTGAGTTCCAAGAAGGCAGGGCCTCCAGCACGCAGTACCAGCTCAGTCCCCCGAGGCAGAAATGGTGGAGCTGGGGCTCTGTGTCTGGGCTCCCCACTAAAAGAGGAGTGGGCTGGCTGTGGCATGGGACCTGGCAAGGGTTGGCCGCTGTGCCAGGGCCTGGGCTAAGGAACGATGGTGGAAGTCATGGCCACAGTAGTGGGAAGACACAGCTCCTGCTTTGACCTGACTGTCCCATCTCACATAAGACGCCCCAGCAATGGCCTGGCCTCCAAGGGCCGAGGAAGCAGCTGGGACCAAAGGACTGAGTAGGCCCAGACAAAGCCAGCTTGCAGCCCAGCCTGTGGACTGCCTGGCTCTGCCACAGACAGCAGAGAACCCACCTCATTCACTCCACAAACTCTGAGCTCCCCCTCTGTGCCCAGCACTGAACTCAGCAGAACTAGGAACACTGTGGTGGTCAAAACAGCTCTGACGTTGCCCTCCTGGTCCAGTGAAGGAAACCCAGAGCTCCAGGGAGCCTGGGCCACGGACTCAGTCTGAAAGGATCAGGGAAGGCTTTCTTGGGGAGGATACTCTGAGATCTGCAGGACCTGCAAAGAACAGCCAGGTAGAGTGCAAAGGGCTAAGGAAGGGATTTGAGACGCCCCTGGGAATGTAGGTCGGCAAGGCCAACCCTCCTCCTGTTCGTGGTGCTCCAGCAGGGGTGATTCTGTCCCCAGGGCATCTGGCAACATCTGCAGACATTTTTGGTTGCCACAGCCAGGCAGGAGGACGTATACTTTTGACATCTTCTGCTAAGCATCATACAGCACAAGGGGCAGCCCCCACAGTGGAGAACTGTCCGACCCCAAAATGCCAATAGCACCGGCCTTGACTAATCCTGGTCTAAGCCAGGCATGGTGGTACATGCCTGTAACCCCAGCACTGGGGAGGCTGATGCAGGAGGATTGCCATGAGACTGAGGCCAGCCTGGGCCACATAGTGAATTCAAGATCAGCCTGAACTACACAGTGAGATCTTGCCTCAAAAAACCAGAGGGAGAAATCCTAGCCGAGTCTGAAGAAGAGAGATTGTGTGAGGTCTGCGCCTGCCAAAATGAATGAATGAATGAATGGACTCTAACTTGAAGACAAAGGGATGAGCATTAAAAGACTTCAGAGTAAGGACAAGGAAGAGCCCAAGCCCAGTGCTCAGAAGGCTGAGGCAGGAATATCATGAATTTGAGGCCAGCTGAGACTACATATGCACAGTCCGGTATCAAAAGGCAGAGGCGGGCCTGGATGTGTCTGGACGCTCAGGTTAATAAGAGCAACTTGAACCCTGTTCTCTTTGAGCTAATAATCAACAGGAACTTAGAGAAGAAAAGACCTCTGTCTGCAAAAGACGAGGAAGCCTCTGAAGGCAGGGCCCTTGTCCTCATTGCTGCATACCCGAACTATCGTTTCCTGAGCTGCTGCGCCCCAGGCCCAGTCCGAGCTGCAAATGCTGAAAAGACTCAGTCCACATATGTTAGGCTCCATCACCCAAATGTCCCCTGATGTCCTTCTCAGGTATTCTCTGTCCCCTCTTTGGATTTCCCCAGTGCCTGACCCGGACTTCTGTCACCATCCTACTCGTCAGGATTGTAACTGTTCACACGGCAGTCTCCTCTCCCACTCCCCTGGCATCAGGGACACGGCTGGAGCCGGCTTTGTGTCCCATCACAGAGAGGGCTGGCCTTCCCGTCCAACTCACTAACCACTGGAAAAAGCAAGGTCCAAAGAGGGAAAGAAACCTGGCCAAGGTCACAGAGACAGTCAGCTTCATTCTCTGCTCCCAACCTGCACTCTTTTCCCCTGAGCTGCCTCCCACAGAAGTGACATCCTGGTGAGTGGGTCGACAGCACCTTGCTGTCACTCCATGGATTCCCCAGATGCCTGACTGGTGCCTGCCTGAATTGGGGTGTTCTGCGGTCTCCGTTTAGTTTAGGTACCAATAGGTCAAAAGTTACCTCCATCAGGTTCCGTTCCCTTTAAAAAACCAGTTTATGCTAAAAGCATTCCTTACCCATCCCTGCCCAGACCAGCCTGGGTCTGCTCCTACACCGAAAGGATGCCAAACTTACCCTGGGTGACCTTCTGCAAGCACCTTACTCTCACTGTTACTGGGGTCCCTCTGTCTGTAAGGTCCGTCGGCTTCCACAGTCCGTGCCCTCACCCACGACGATTACCTGATTTCCCCAGGGCTAGAAAGCTCGCAGCTAACCAGCGCCCACATCCCCGGCTCTGCGAGCGAGAGCCCGAACGCCAGATCACCGTAAGAATGGTAACGGAGCCTGGAATCACAGGGTCAAGAACCCAGGGCGACTGCGTGCAAGTCTGCGCCCCTCCACGCCACTGTCTCCCCGGCTCGAGCACTGAGCCTGGCGCTCGCCCGGCACGAGCGTGCAGGGGGCCGGACGCGCAACAGGGACGGTTCCCGCCACCGGACGCCCGGGCTCCTGGGCGGCCCAGCCTAGTCTGGGCCCGACAGTCAAGGTCCCTCTGGGCAAGGAGACCCCAGTGCACCGGAGTCCGCGAAGAGGGACACGACACGCTCCATGGGAGGGCCCCCACCTGGGAAGGAGCCCCCTCTGACCCCTCTCGGCCTCTGTACCTGACCGGAGCTGCCTCCCCCCGCCGCCACCACGGCGCTGCCGGTCCCGTCGGCCTCCTGCGCGGCCGCCATCTTCCCGCTCCGGGTCCCCGCCCCCGCCGCCAGCCCCGCCCCGTCCCCGGCAGAGCCAGGGGGATCGCGCGAGATTTTACACAGAGACCGACCCACTGGGCCACCGTACCTGGGTAAGCCCCCTTGGCCACGCCTCCAGAAGAGCCACTTCCGGCTACAAAATGACCAACCTGGCCACCGTATGCATCTGGCCCCCCGCAGCTTGTCTGTTTTCAGCAGTAAGGACGCCTCAGAAGTTCCTGAATTTTATGAACTAACATATGCATTTGCCCCGAGTTCTATTCATTCTGTTCCTCTAATTAACTGGCTTTTCGAATTATATGAGCCTTCCATGCCATCCTGACCGCTTCGACCTGCAAATTCCTCTAGTCGTTTTTTCTTTCTGTCTTTCTTTCTGCCTGTCTTTTTGAGATGGGGGGGTTTCACTATGCAGTTCAGGCCGGCCTTGAACTCACTTATGTAGCCCAGGCTGTCCTGGAACTCGCAACGACCCTCCTGCCTCAGCCTCCCGAGTGCGGGTATTACAGGCGTGCGCCAGCGCCACTACGCCCGGCAGTCATTGTCATTCATGCTGCCTTGAATTTTTCCAGCCTCCGCAACCGCGTGAAAAGTTCCCACTTTCAGCCACGCCTCTCTATGCGTTGAAGGAACCTCTCCGGCCAGCGTACTCGCAGAGAACGAACCTTGGCCGATACCTTGTTTTAGACACCTCTTTAACTTGCCCCTTTCCTCCATCAAATGCCAGGGGTCACAGTCAACATTTTGTGCATTCAGGGTTCCTATTTGACAGTTCTCACGGCCACCCGCCCAGGCTTTGGGGCAGCCTACGCATACAGGAAAATAAAAACTCCCAGCCTGAACGATATCTGGGATGAGTTCGGTTTCTCTAAAATCGAAGAATGAATTTTAGGAGTTCGGTTTCTCTAAAATCGAAGAATGAATTTTAGGAACAACGGAGATTAAGAGCAAAATATATTTATTGAGGGAAAGAAAGCTGTCCAAGAGGGGCCGAATGGGATGCCCAAGACTCTGTCTTTTCTAGGGACATTTATAGAGCAAAACCACGAGATGAGGTGGGCCCAAGGTAAAGGAAAAATGGACAAAACTATAGTCACCCAATAAGAATTGTTCGGGTAAAATTGATTAAATCGGGATCAAATGGGAAAGCAAGTCACGGTCCAAGGGCGTGAATACAGAACAGAGGCTTTTCCTGTAAGGGGCTGGGTTGGGGACTCAGAGGCAATCACAAATTTAGGATATCAATCCCTGCTGTCCATCCCTGGGGAGGTATGTAGGTGCATTTGTTTAATCTTTTGTCTTAAGGTCTGTCCCACAGCAGATACACATTTTATCTTGTCTCTCATGTTGGCACCTTCGAGGGCCTGGCCCCGTTTGACTGCCTGTAATATTTCTATCTAATGCTGCCTGTAACACTAGTTTAGCATGCTTTTTTTTTTTTTTTTTTTTTAGCGTTCTTTCCTGTTCCTGGAGTCGTCCTTCCTGACTCTGCCTCATGAGCTTTTAGGAAC
Organism: Dinomys branickii; assembly: GCA_004027595.1. Taxonomy (NCBI): domain Eukaryota; kingdom Metazoa; phylum Chordata; class Mammalia; order Rodentia; family Dinomyidae; genus Dinomys; species Dinomys branickii. The sequence continues at coordinate 95,765 of PVLD010006399.1, read as the reverse complement.
TCCCGGAATTTTTCATTAGCTGTGTAGCTTCCTGTGTCTCCAAACCTGTACGCCTTCTGAGGGTAACCCCAGACAGGACGTCAGAGAGGCTGGGCGAAGACAAAAAGCTCTTGAGACTTAACCACTACCAATGAGCTGGATTCAAACTGGTACAGACTGCTGACTGGTTCTTGGGGAGGGGGCTGGTTTCTGTTTTCTTTTTATTTCTTTTGGTACCAGCAATTGAACTCAGGACCTTATACTTGCCAGGCAGTCACTTGTGCCATTGAGCTGTATCCCCAGCCCCTAGGTTTGCTTGTGTGTGTGTATGTGTATGGGGGGTTGTTTGTTTTGTTTTGTTTTGTTTTGTTTGAGACAGGGTCTTGCTATGCAGTTAAAGCTGCCGTTGAGCTTACTTTGTAGCCCAGGCTCGTCTTGAACTCCAAACTTGGCAAGGATCCTCCTGCCTCAGCTTCCCGTGCGCTGGGATGACAGGCGGGTATGCACCACCACGCCCGGCTGTTTGTTTGTTTTTTTGAGACAAGGTCTCCTGCAGCTCAAGGCCAGCCTGAACTGCATAGGAGACCCTGTCTCCAAAAAAGACAAAGGAAAAGAAAACGCAAAAAAAAAAACACAAGGTCTTGCTATGTAGCCCAGGCTGGCTTCCAATTTACAGGAATCCTCCTGCCTCTGCCTCCCAGGTGCTGGGATTATAGGCGTGCACCACCAGGCCCCACTGCTGGTTGTCCCTTGACAAATGACTTAGCTGTTTGAGGCTCAGTATCCCCATTACAGCTGAGTGGGCCAAAAGTAAACCAGATTTCCGGTGTAGGCCAAGGACAGAATTGCCAAGGGCATACTGTTAGAGGCAGCTGAGTTAGATAGAGGTATTATAGGCAGTCCGACAGGGCCAGGGCCTCAAAGAATCCATTATGAAAGACAATATAAGGCACCTGTGGGCCATACCTTAAGGCAAAAACTAAACAAACACTCACTTACCTCCCTAGGTGTAGACACCAGGGATTGATATTCCAAGTGGGTAGCGATCACCTTGAATCATTGACCCAACTTCTTACAGGAAAAGACCCCCTTCTGTATTTGAGCCCACTTTCCACGTGACTCTTCCCCATTTGATCCCAGTTTGATCAATTTTACCTGAACAAATTCTTACAGGCTGAACGCAGCTTTACCCATTTTTCCCCTTCTTGGACCCACCTCACCTCATGGTTTTTCTCTATAAAAGTCCCTAGAAAAGACAAGAGTCCTGGGTAACCTGCTCGGTTCCCTCTTCTGTTCCTCTCTTGGGCAGAAACTTTCTTTCCCTTAATAAGTATGTTCTGCTCTTAAACTCCACTGTTCCTAAACTTCATTCTTCGATTTTAGAGAACACGAACTCGACTCAGATATTGTTCCAGTTAGGAGTTTTTATTTTCCTGTATCAGTACCTCCTAGTATACAGTAAATAGCTACATTTATTGAAGATCTTAGGACTGAAGCAGCAGGAACAGGCAGAAGGTCAAAGGGAAAAAAGAGACTTGGTAATTCAGACCTACTGTATTTATACGGCAAGACACCTCTGGTCCAAGGCGCCCCCCCACTGTCTCCCTCAGTCAGTCATCTACCACATCTGGCCTTGTGACCTCCAAAACTTAAATCTGGATATATCATTAGGGTCGCGTTGTGCTTATGTTTGAAGGAGAAGCCAGGCTTGCTAGCCAGGCATGGTGGTGCACACCTATCATTCCGGCACTTGGGAGGCTGAGGCAGGAGGATCGTTGCGAGTTCAAGACCAGCTTGGGCTACAAAATGAGCTCAAGGCCAGCCTGAACTGCATAGCGAGACCCTGTCACAAAAAGACAAAGAAAATATATATATATATATACTTTTTAAAAATAAAAGATGGTCGAAGGAGAAAAGAGAAGTGGCTCACACAACTTCTGTTTTAGGGTTACAGCAGCATGGATAAGCGTTAGGGTGGTGTGGTAGGAAGAAAAGAGTGACTCCCTCAGCTCCTTTGTTCGTAACTGTACTACCTGGCCCATAACTCTGCTCCCTCTTCAGGGTTGCTGAGAAGAGGGAGCAACAGTGCAAGTGTAAAACCCTGCGTCCAGGCCCGGCGCGGTGCACATGCCTGTAACCCCAGCACTCGGGGGGCTGAGGCAGGAGGATGAGGGTCATGGCAAGTTCAAGACCAGCCTGGGCTACAAAGTGAGCTGAAGGCCAGCCTGAACTGCATAGCAAGACCCTGTCTCAACAAGACCAAAAAAAAAAACCCTGCACCTGTGCTTACATGGCCAATGTCAGTTACCATGAATGTACTGTATTACTTGGAAGGGAGAGAAGGCTTTGCGAGGATTCTAAATATTTATCGAGCATTTTACTTTCCACTTCCACCCTTTCCCTATAGGTCTTATCTTTGTATCTCTTAATGGGGCCCCGGCAGAAGGGTCTTTCCAGTCCTGAGTTCCCCCATTCCTGCAGACTATTTTTCTGGTGTTGAGAATCAAACTCAGGACCTTGTGTGTGCCAGGCAGGCGCTTATGCCACTGAGCCATATCCCCGGTCCCAGGTATGCCTTTTGAAACTAGGTTTCACTAAGCAGTTCAGGCTAGCCTTGAACTCACTATGTAGCCCAGGCTGGCCTCAAACACTCATCGATTGTCCAGCCTCAGACTCCGTAGTGCTGGGATTACAGGTGTGAGCCACCATGCCTGGCCATAGGCTCACTCTGTCAATTCATGGATGAAGTGACCATAGGATTAAGTCTCCCAGAGAGAGATTTCGATGATTTTGTGGATCTGAAACTTCTATATTTTGTTGTCCTCTCTTTGAGAAGCACAGAATTAGGGAACTGTGGGCCAGGGATAGAGCTCAGCAGCATAAGTGCTTGCCTGGCAAGCTTAAGGTCATGAGTTTTATTGCCAGTACCAAATTTTTTAAAAATGAAGTATTTAGCTCAGTGGTGCAAGTGCCTGCCTGGCAAGCACAAGGTCCTGAGTTTGATCCCCAGTACCAAAAACAAAGAAACAAAAAATTTAGCCAGGCGTGGTGGCGCATGCTTGGAATCCCAGCACTTGGGAGGCTGAGGCAGGAGGATCTCTGCAAGTTTGAGACCAGCTTGGGCTACAAAGTGAGCTCAAGTCCAGCCTGAACTGCACAGCGAGACCCTGTCTCAAAAAAGACAAAAAAAAAAAAAAAAAGGGAACTGGATGTAATTCTGGGAAGTTGAGGCAGCAGAATCACAAATTCAAGCCCAGCCTAGGAAACCTGGTGACTTAGTGAGACCCTGTCTCAAAATAAAAAAGGGCTGGTGATGTAGCTCAGTACAAAGGCCCTGGCTTCCATCCCTAGCTCTGGGGGGGGGGGCAAAATTAGGGTTAGGAGTGTGGCTCAGTGGTAGAGGGGTAGAGGGCTTGCTTAGGAGGCAAGAAACAAACGGAAACTTCCCCAAGAACAAGCAGAAAAGAATTACCTGTGCAAATTCAAGTAGAGGACCACAGACAGCCAGGTGGGAGGTCATTTGGAGCATAACCCGTGGCTTCGCCTTTGCCTCCCAGCTCTAGTTACACAATGTCCCATCCGCCCTCCAGGCCTTGCCCACTAGGGTACAGGTCTCCTGGACCGGAGGGTCTCTCACTCATCTGTGACCTTGCACAGGGCCCCTTCAAAGTTGGGTTCCCTGCTCTGCTTGGGGCCCAGTGACCAACCAATGACATCCTTAGCAGGTGAATCACAGGACAGAACCACTCTGTCCTCCACTAGGGGGCGCCCACCACCAACTCGGGGCTTCGGGTTCAGATTCTAAGAGCGCCCGGCTGGGGACGAACTTGGAGGTCCGGAGAAGGAACTGGAGCACAGGAGTCTAAGGGAGGAGGAGTCTAGGATCCAAGTGGCTGAGTTCTCAGAAGGAGGAGTCGGGGGGGGGGGGGGGGGGGGGGGGGCGTGGGGAGCGGAGTGGGGGGGTCTGAGAAAGGGAGGAGGAGTCTGCGAGTGGCGCCCGGATTGGTTGGAAGCCGTGCTGGCGGGGGCAGTGGTTTGGTTTGGCCAGAGTCCGTGGGAAACAAGTGGACAGTGAAGGGATTGTTCCCGCAGGGTCTCGCCCTCCTGGGGTCTGGCAACCTCGATTCTTCCCAGGCCCTGGGGACTCTGGGGCATTGCCCACAGCCCCTCCCGGGCCCCTGTGTTCTACTGGGTCCCAGCTGCCCGGCCTCAGTACTGGGAAAGTTGCCCCAGGAGTGTTCAAAGACCAGCTAGAGTTAACGCCAAGCAGATCAGGAGATGTCCAGGCAGGGTTCCCCAGCTCCGCGCAGGGCCGTGGGGGCCCGAAGACCCTCTACTGGCTACACCCGGCAGACCCTGCGCCCAGGGAGCCAGCACCGTCCTCCCTCAGGCCACGGAGCCTCTGGGTTTATTTGTGCATCCTGGGCTTTTCTGTTTCTTTTTTTCCAGTACAGAGGATTGAACCCATGGGTGCTCTACAGCTGAGCTACATCCCCTTACTTAGGTCTATTATTCGTTGTTTGTTTTGTTTTGTCAGATAAGGTCTCACTATGTAGTCCAGCCTGGCCATGAGCTTGTAATCCTTCTGCCTCAGCCTCCCCAGTAGCTTGAATTACAGGCAAGTATGGCCCTATGCTTTTATTATTTGAGACAGGGTCTTGCTATGGAGCTCTGGCTGGCCTTGAACTCTCAGTGATCCTCCTACCCCAGCCTCCAGAGTGCTAGGATTATGGGCATACGCCCCAACGCCCAACCGAGCCCTATACTTCTTATCTGCTGTTCCCTACTGCTAGATACCCCCTTGCCCCCTTTTTTGGTACCAGGAATTGAACTCAGGACCTTGCTCAAGATCAGGCAAGTGCTGTGCCTCTGAGCTGTATCCCTGGCTGTACCCTCCTCTGCTGGCTAACCACCCACCTGACCTGGGGCCCGGTCAGTACCTTCCTGCCCACACACACCCACTGGCAGCACGGTGTCCCCTGGTCATCTTGGGGTCCACGCTGGGCCCCAATACGGGCTATTGAGGGTGGTTACACCCTGGGCCTGGGTCTCTTCCCCTTGTTCCTGCTCATGACCTCCACTCTCCAGCTGTCTTCTTGCTCCCTGCAGGCCAGGCTTGGTGGTCTCCCAATAAAGCCTTGTTACTGTCGCACAGAAGGGGAGAAGAGGTGGCAGAAGCTGCTACAGAGCCAGCGTCATGAACACTGCAGCTGCACCAGGCCCCATCTGGCCAGGGGAGGACAGGTTTGTTTTCTCTGCTGTGTCCCCAGGGCTTGGGAGGGCTCAATAAATGTGTATGACGTGAAAGATTGGAATTGTCAAGGAGCCCAGGCTTTAGCTGTGTGTCTTCGTAGGTCCCAGCTACCCCGGGCACTGACTCCCCAAGCTTGACAGGGACTTGTGAGCATCAGCGTTGTCTCTGTCGCAGCCCTGTGTCAGAAAACTCAGAGGTGGCAGATTTCAAAGTGTCAACCCAAAAGCTAGGGTAGAGCTCAGTAATACAGCACATGCCTCGCGTATGTCAGGCCCTCAGTTCCGTAACCAGCACCATAAAAATAAATAAACAGCTGGGTGTGGTGACGCACGCCTGTAATCCCAGCACTCGGGAGGCTGAGGCAGGAGGATCGTTGGGAGTTCGAGGCCAGCCTGGGCTACAAAGTGAGCTCAAGGCCAGCCTGTACTGCATAGTGAGACCCTGTCTCAAAAATGCCAAAAAGGAAAGAAAGAAATAAACAAAGTGTCACCTCAGGGTCTGCATGCTTCAGAGGCCACGCAGATTACCTGTGTCCATGATCTGTCATCCTATGGATGAGAAATCCAGGCTTTAGTGCAAAGAGGTGACCCCTTGTGCTCTGATTATTGACTGTCAATATTCACCTCTCAGTCAGGTGTGGTGGTGCTCACCTGTAATCTCAGCACTCGGGAAGCTGAAGCAGGAGGATTGTTGTGAGTTCGAGACCAGCCTGGGCTACAAAGTGAGCTCAAAGCCAGCCTGAACCTCATAGCAAGATCCTGTCTCAAAAAGACAACAATAAATAAATAAATGAATCAATTCACCTCTCCTTCGTTCCCAGGAACCAGGCTTCTGGTCATGGGTCCCTCCACCCAGGAGGTGCTCATTAAAATGGCTGGACTGAATCTGTCCCTCCATGTTGGTTCCTGAGGCCCCAGAAAAGCAGCTCCATCCAAGGGAAGAAAAACAGCTTATGTTTTTATTTGTTTATTCATTATTCATTCACTGATAAGATTCAGGCCAGAGTTGGAGGCAGGTAGTTGAGAAGTGCTGGGATGGAGGAGCTTAGTCCCACCTTGAGCAGCCAGGGGAGCCTGGGGTACCAGGCCTGGGGTTCCCCTCTCCTGGCTGTCACTCCTCTCCCTGAAGTATTGTCATGAGTTGGTCAGTAAAGATGCCTGTGTAAGTGCTGATGGCTGCCGAGCCTTTGTTGTACATGTCCCTGGAGAGAAAGGACAGAGGGGTAGTGGGAGGGCCTGGACCCCGGGTCTGAGGGAGGAGGCCGGGTCCCGACTCCGGGTCTGAGGGAGGAGGCCGGGCCCCGACTCCGGGTCTGAGGGAGGAGGCCGAGGTGTGGACCCCTGGGTCTGAAGAAGTAGGGCTGGGCATGGACCCCAGGTCTGAGGGAGAGGGGGGAGCATGGCCTCTTGAGGCCTGGATGAAACATCTCCCAGAGAAACAGGCCTACCTGATCTTCTCGTCCACAGTGGGCAGGTACGTCTTCTCGTACAGGCCCTGGGCAGCCGCCTTGGCAGTGTCCCAGTAGAGGGAGAGGGTCTCCTGTACCTGGGTCAGCAGGGCTGGGCTGGGGGGCTCGTCTTGCTGGGTCACTTGGGTACCCTGAACCTCTGCAGGAAAGCAGGTGTAAGGGTCAGCGTGAGGGAGCTGATGGGCTGTGGGGTGGAAATGCAGGTGTGGAAAGGAAGGAGGAGGCAGAGGCAGGGTCAGAGGCCTTGCCGGGAAGACACCGCAGCACGTCCCCTCGTCAGACACCCGGCTCACCACATCCTAGCAGCAGGAGAACGAGACACAGGGGCAGGAAGAACCGGGTGTCCATGGCGTCGCCAACCTGGAAGGCAGAGGAGGTTGTGAGGCAGGGTCAGCAGGGCCGCCTGCTGCTGGGTCCCACCTCTCTGGGTGGGGGCTGAGGTCCACTCTACCTCGCCCTCCTGCCTGACTTGTGTCCTCCAGCGCTGATTGGAATGTGTCTTCCCTGGGCCTCCGAGTCCAACATTCTACCATTCTATTCCTAATTCTGACAACTTATTTATACGCTAATTTTGTGGAGGAGGGCTTATAAGGGATCGAGTCCAGGGGTGTTCTGCCCCTGAGCTACAGCCCCAGCTCATTTTATTTTCTTATTTCTTTCTTTCTTTCGTTATTTGGCTTTTTGAGATAGGATCTTACCATATATCCCGCGTTGGCCTTGAACTCCTGGTGATCCTCCTACCACAACCTCCAAAGTGCTATCAGAAGAGCTTTTTTTTTTTTAACTTTTTAATTTTTTTGGTACCAGGAATTGAACTCAGGACCTTGCACTTGCCAGGCAGGTGCTTATGCCACTGAGCTATATCCCCAGCCCGCAATGCTAGAATTATAGGTGTGTACTACCATATCTGGATCTTTTTTTTTTTTTTATTTTGAGAGAGTGTCAGCTGGGCGTGGTGGTGCACACCTGTAATGCTAGCACATGGGAGGCTAAGGCAGGAGGATCGTTGTGAGTTCAAGACCAGCCTGAGCTACGCAGTGCACTCAAGGCCAGCCTGAACTGCAAACAAGATTGTGTCTCAAAAATACTAAAAAAAAAAAAAATTTTTTTTGAGAGAGTGTCCTGCTTAGTTTCCCGGGCTGGACTGAAACATGCTACCCTCCTGCCTCAGCCTCCTGAGAAACTAAGATTACAGGTATGCTCCACCAACATCAGCTTTGGGTTTTTTTGGGGTTTTTTTTGAGATAAAGTATTATTGTGTAGCCCAGGCTGGCCTTCAACTTGTGGTGATTCTCCTGCCTCAGCCTCCTGACTCCTAGGATTGCAGGCCCGTACCATCACACCTACTTCCAGCATCTTAATTCTAACACCCTCTCATTCATGCATTTACTCAAGAGGTCACAGCTGGGGCCCAGCAGCAAGCACAAGAAGGCCCCACCCTGTGCTGAGCAGAACCACAGCCAAACACAGTGCTCCCAACCCTGAATTCCCAGCGCCCCATGCAGCCTGTGCTGTGATGCTCTCCCGCATCTGCAAAGCTCCTGCAAAGCTCCTGAACCCCTCCCAGGCCCTGGCCGGGAGGCGCCCTCAAACTAACTAGGGTACAGGGCTCCGTGCACCTCCGAGGTGAGCAGCCTCAGGGGAGAGAGGTTGAGACTCATAGCCCCGGGAGAAGGACCAGGCTCGACAACTACGCAATTGTGCAAGACCCGCATCTCTTGCCAGTGCCTGCTTAACCCTCTCTGCGGAGCCCCCCCACCCACCCATCTTACCGACCTCGGCTAGGGCAGGCGTCCTCTCCAGCTCCCGGCGCGCACAGGCTTTATAGCGCTGGACCCACCTCCCGCCACGCGGCCACCGCTGTCCCCGGCCAAAGTCCTGGTCAGCAGAGCTGCCTGGGGGGCAGGGCAGGGCAGGAGGGGCAGGAAGGACAGGGATGTCCCCCTCTGGGCCAGACCTCTGGGAGCCTCCACTCCAGAGTGAAGGGACAGTGCTCGGGACAGGAGAGGAGCTGGGGGCTCCAGGCACCCACCAGGGATGGGGCGCGGGATCTCCATCAGCTGAGAATCGGCAAGGAGAGAGGGGACACCCTGGGGGACGTGTTCACCCCGCCAGGTCTCTAGCCTTCCCATCCCTTTTCTCTTTCTTCTTTTTGAGACTGGGACTCACTACGTAGCCCAGGCTGGGTGTGCACCACCACACCCAGCTGAGCTTACCCCTTCTGCACTGAAGCACTTTAAAGATTTTGTCCTTAGGCCAGGCATGGTGGTGTGCACACCTGTAATCTCAGCACTCTGCGCACAGTACTATCTCTCTGACTCTGCTCCCAAAGCCCCTGAGTCCCTCCCTGGCCAGGTGTGCCCTCTTCCACTCCTGAATCCCTAGGTGTGAGTGGGGGGAGGAAGAGCAGACAGATCCAGACTGGCACAAGTAGGAAATCTTTATTGTGGGCAGGGGGTGGCAGGAGCATGCTAGTCCTGGGCCTCATTCTTGCAGAGGAGCCTGGGACACAGGCTGAGGGTCTTGTTCAGGAGCCTGTCCTTGGAGCTGATGAGCCACGCCTGGGTGCGGGGACCCAGGTCTTTCAAGTGGTCCTCATAGTAGGTCTGCATGAAGCCGCGGATGGTGCCAGGGCCCCTGTGGGAGAAGGGACAGGGTAGTTGAGACCCCAGCTACCCTAGGCATGCCAGCGGCTTCTGCCCCTTTATCTACGCCCTATGACCCAGGGCCGCAGGCCCAGCCCCATCCCTCAGCCTGGGGCCCCAGGCTGCTGGCCCTCCCCACCCGCCACAGCGCCTGCTCACCAGAGCCACTGCCACTTCTCTCTGGTCCTGGTCACCATGGGCTCCATCAGCTCCCTCAGACTGCTCAGGCCCCAGCGTCTCTCCTCAGGGTCTGTCTTGGGGCTCGGGTCTTCTGCGGAGGTGTGTGCTGGGTCGGACCAGAGAGAGCTGAGCGAGAAGCCTCAGAACCCCAATTTTCCCTCTGAGTCACTGCCGCCGCCACATGGCAGCCCTTGCCTGTCCTCTGGGGCCTGCCTTTCTCAGCTGTGCCCTACCACGCACCTGCTTTGCCAGTGGGCCTGCCCTACGCTCCCCCACTCCTGTCCTGTGTCCCTCCCACGGCCTGTGCTGCACCCCCTCCCCGTCTGATGCTCTCTCCCCCTCATCCTCAAATTTGAGATTCTCCTGCCTCAGATTCCCAGCGTGCTGGGTTGCAGGTGTGTACTGCCATCCGGGCCCATGCTAACATTTTAAGTGCATTTGCAGACAGATGTCCCTAATCCCAGCATTCTGGAGTCTGAGGAAGGAGGGTTGCTGTGAATTTGAGATCAGCCTGGACTGCATAATGAGTTCCAAGACTGACCTGAACTACATAGCAAGACCCTGTCTCAAAAATAAAATAGCTAGGCATGGTAGTGCACACCTGTAACCCCAGCACTCGGGAGGCTGAGGCAGGAGGGTTGTTGCAAGTTCAAGGCCAGCCTGGGCTACAAAGTGAGCTCAAGGCCAGCCTGAACTGCACAGCAAGATCCTGTCAGAAAAAAAGACAAAATAAAATAAAATAAAATAAATATACAAAGCTGGGGACCTGGCGAGCGCAAGGTCCTGAGTTTGATCCCCAGGACTGCAAATAAATAAATAAATAAAATCAAAGCACAGACCTTCATGCCCACCAGGACACACGGACAGAATCCTCACCTTCACACTGTGCCTATATAAGGCCTTGGGAAGGTGCGTGCGCGCACACATACACACGCGCGCACGCGTGTACTTCTGCCTGTGTGCGCACGATCACTGTGTTCTGTGCCAACCCCACATTTCCACTTCACACTCAGCCAGGACACATGAACACACACACACACCCCTCGCCTGTGCCCAGGACAGAGCCACCCCCATTCCTGCTTGCTGCGGCCCTGCACCCACCCCGGTGCTCACCCACGGCCCAGGTCAGGGCCAGGATGCAGAGGCAGAGGGTGGGCAGGGCCTGGAGCCCGCACCTCAGGAGCGACATTTCTGCAGACTCCGTCCCTGTGTCCCGCTGCGCTCCACACTCCAGGCCTTGCAAGGGAAAAGCTGCACGGAGCTGAGCCCTCCCCTGGCCACCACCCACGCCCTTGCCAGGGACTTTAGAAAGAAGGGCCCAGGTGACAGAGACAGTCAAGAGGTCACGCCACCCTGCTGGCCTCCCTCCTCTTCACCCTCCCCGCCCCTGGCCTGACAGATGACAGAGACTGTGCAGCATCCTATGCCCAATCAGACTCCAATCCAAGCTCCACCCTCCAGACAGCCCTTTTCTGGCCTCAGTTTTCTCCTCTGTAGAATGGGACTGAAACCCACATATGAGGGCACCGATTGAACACACTAGGCTTGGGGGGCTGTGATACCAACACTCAGCAGGCTGAGGCAGGAGGATCACCATGAGTTCAAGGCCAACCTGGGCTAAATAAGGGAGTTTAAGGTCAGCCTGAACCGCTAGAGCAAGACCTTGTCTTAAAAAAAGAAAAGCAGCTGGAAATATTGCTCAGTGGCATAAGTGCCTGCCTGGCAAGCGCAAGATTTCCGGTACCAAAAAAAAAAAAAAGAAGGCGGGCATGGTGGGGCACACCTGTAATTCCAGCACTCGGGAGGCTGAGGCAGGTGGGTTGCTGTGAGTTTCAGGCCTGCCCAAACTACATAAAAAGACCCAGTCTCCAAGAAAAAAACAAACAAACAATCAATAAAGTTGAAATAAAAGGGAATAAAACCTAGAATAAAGCCACCATCCTTGTGTGTGGAAATGATGCAAAAGTTCTGGGAACAGAAAGCGTGCTGGTTATACCACAGTGCTCAGGCACGCAGCACCCCTGAACTGTGCTCCCGAGCATGGCTCAAGGGTGTGTTTTAGGGTGAGTGGATTCTGTCCCAGCAAAAACAGAAGTGAAGACCAGCCCTGGCCCTGACCATACCACATTGAGAAGCAGTTCTGAGCCTGGCACCCTCCTTCAGGCACCGCAGCTTGGGCCAAGTTGCTGTGACGCCCTGGACTGTCCTTCGTCCAGCAGTGACCTTTGTGGGCCGTGGTCTTTGGGGCCATGGGAGATGAAGGACACCAGGATGCCTGCAATACCCAGTGGCTTCTACATGCTCCTTCACTGCCTCCTGCTGGTTTTCCTTTCTTTTCTTTTTTGGTGCTGGCAATGGAACCCTAAACCTCACAAGGGCTGGGCAAGTGCTCTGCCACTGAGCTACATGTCCAGCCCTTTGCACTTTTTAATTCTGAGACAAGTCCATGACAGCTTTGAACTTGCCATCCTCCTGCCTCAGCCTCCTGAGTTGCTGGGCTTACTCGTGAGATACCACCCTGGCTTGTTGGCTGTTCTTTCTTTAGCACTTCAGCACTCCCTTCCCCATGCTAGCTGTGTACATTAGGGATCCCAACAGCCCTATGAGATGGGGCTTTGATCTTTGCTTTTGCCAGGTGAAAGCCAGGCGCAGTGGCACAGGTCTGTCATTCCAGTACTTGGGAGGTTGAGGCAGGAGGATCTCAGTGAGCTTGAGGCCAACCTGGGCTACCTAGTGAGACCTTGTCACAAAAGAAAAACAAAATAAAACAAGAAGCCCACCTCATGACTGCATGAGGCTTTTTATTGCGGTACTGGGGATCGAACTCAGGACCCTGCGCTTGCTAGGCAAGCGCTTATTCCACTGAGCTATATCCCTAGCCCCCAACAAAATAAAACAAAAGAGAACAAAACACTACAGAGGAGCAAAGTGAGGCAGCGGGGGCTGTGGAGGGCTTGAGCCACACTCTCACACGCCAGACCCGGCCAGTGCAGCCTCTGCCCCCGCCACTGGCACCCAAGCAGGCAGGGGAGGTCGCAGCCAGTGAGACCTCTGTCCTTTGACCCTGCTCCAAGGTCAGCACAGGGAGGGCTGAGGGGTGTTTGCTGTTTACTGCCTGCAATGTTTGTTCATCTTAGGGACAGGGACAGGCTGAAGGTCGTCCCAGTGGACCTCAGAGACCAGGTAAAAACAACTGCAGGGCAGGGGGGACGGGAGCAGAGAGTCCAGCAGGAGAGGGGCCCGGGAGGGTGCGTCCAACACCCCTGTGTACCGAGGGGCAGGGATGTCTCTGATGCTGTATCATGCTAATTGCCCTTCGTTATTGTGGGCTGCTCAGGCCTGCAACCTCCCAACAAGTGGATGGACGAGTAGGCTGGCACGGGTGGGGGGCGCAGGCTTAAATAAATAAGATGAATGACATGATGTGAGGGCTCTGGGAGGTTCCAAACCCTCCAACAGAATTCAAGATTCTCTGGGTTAAGACGAAGACCTTTTCTGTGGGCATCCCTATTTATTAAGTTTTCAAACAAAAGAAAATACTGAAGAAAATGCGGGAATCTGGGCAGGACTTGGGAATCCCTTTAAGGACTTCTCCAGGTAATAAATTATGTTAAATTAGGAGAACTGTGTTATCTCCAGGAAGGGATGAGATGCCTGGAGCTACAGTCTCCTTTAAGTTACTTGGGATTGGAGTCAGACGTTCCCAGCTGTGGCCTTCTCTTGTCCTTTAAGGCATCCCAACTTCACAGGCCAATACAGGCCTCAACGGGGGCCAGTGATTCAGAAAGGGAAGTTCACTTACTATGAGTCTGCTGCCCATCTCCAGACAAGGGGTCTAAGCCTCGGGCAACCTCACACATAGACATGAAAAGTGAATTGGTTAATATTAAATCCTGCTCAGAGCTGCTTCACGGTGGTCTCCATCAGTGCTTCAGGCTGTGCCCTCCAAATCACAGGCTAAGCTGGCATGGTAGCGGCTCATGCCTGTAATCCCAGAACTCAGGAGGATTGTTGTGAGTTCAAGACCTGCCTGGGCTACAAAGTGATCTCAAGGCCAGCCTGAACTGCATAGCTAGAACCTATCTCAAAAAGACAAAAAAAAAAAAAAAAGAAAATCAAGGGTTGACCCCTAAACACCATCCTCTCCTTTGGAACCCACGGTCCTCTAGGCCCCAGTCAGGACCCCATCCTTCAAACCCTGAGTACCCACACACATCTCCATCATTTCCTTTTGTGTTGTTTTATTTCGGACAGGGTCTCACTACATAGCCCAGGCTGGCCTCAAACTCACTGTGATCCTCCTGCCTCAGCCTCTCACCCAGTGCCGACACTACTGTCATTTGTCTTTAAATTCTTTTTTTTTTTTTTTTTTTTTTGGCGGTACTGGGGATTGAACTCAGGACCCTGCGCCTGCTAGGCAAGCGCTTATTCCACTGAGCTATATCCCCAGCCCCCACTACTGTCATTTGCAACATCCACCTCTCTTCATTTTTTCTTTCTTTTTCCTTGTCCTTTAGAGACAGGGTCTCACTATGCAGTTCAGGCTGAACTTGAGCTCACTTTATAGTCCAGGCTGGCCTCGAACTTGCAACGATCCTCCTGCCTCAGCCTCCCAAGTGTTGGAATTATAGCTGTATGCCATCACACCCTGCTCTTCATCATTTTCTTTATCAAGTCTCTGAAGAGGATGCTCTAAGAAGCCCCTCTAACCCCCTGCCTTTGCAGTGGTGAAGATGGAAGCCAGGCTCGTATGCATGCTAGATAAGGGCTGTACTGCGGAGCTGCATTCCCAGCCCTAAAAGGATGAATTTTAAGGAATACGAATGGTGTTAAAAAAAAAAAAAAAAGAAAAAAAAAGAAAAAGAATGAGCCAGGCATAGAGCGGTTAGGATTTGGCTAGGCAGTCTGGGGTGAAAGGTTTGAAATGCTTTTTCTTGGGTATATGTATGGGAAGATGCGATTGAACACAGGACCTTCATTCACCCTGAGCTACATCCTAAGCCCATTTTATTTTCTTATTTTGAGACTAAGTCACTGATTTGTCCAGGCTGCGCTCAAACTTGCAATCTGCCTGCCTCAGCCTCCCAGAAGGCCCAAGGTTACAGGCAACCACCACACCCATTGAAATGCTCCTCTTTCTGCCTTCTCCGCAGGAGATCTCCAACTATTCAATGTTTCTTTTGTTTGTTTGTTTGAGCTAGGGTCTCCCCATGTAGTTCAGGCTGGCCTTGAACTCACTATGTAGCCCAGGCTGGTCTCAAACATGTGGCGATTCTCCTGCCTCAGCCTCCTGAGTACTGGGGTTCCAGGCATGGGCCACCATGCCTAGCTCATTAATTTTTTTTTTTATACCATTCATATTTCTTAAAGTTCCTCCTTTTAGGGCTGGCAATGCAGCTCAGCACATAGTGCTTGTCTAGCATGCGTGTGACCCTGGCTTCCATCTCCACCTCTGCAAAACTCCTAAACAGAGTTGTACACTTTGTGCAATTCCCTGGTGTCTAGTACAGCTGCAAGGTTGCATAACCATTGCCAGGAATTCTAGAACATTCTTATCATCCCACAAGAAGCCGGTAAACACCAGGCTTGTCTCCTCCTCGGCGTGGGCAGCCGCTACTGTGTCTTGGCCTCCGTGATTCTTCTGTTCAGGACCTGTCTCAGAATGGAGTCTTTCAAAATACAGCTGCTTGCTCTTGCCAGGGTGTTTTCCCGACTCATTCTCTTCTATCATGTGTCCACACTTGTTTTCTTTCTTTTGGGTACCGGGGTTGAACCCAGGGCCTTTGTACTGAGCTTTATCACCAGGCCACTTTATTTTTATTTAGCGACATGGTCTTGTTAAGTTGCTACATTGTCCAGACTGCTCTCAAACTTATGACACTCCTGTCTCAGGAGACAGGGTCTTGTTAAGTAGCCCAGGCTGGCCTTAAACTCACTATGTAGCCCTGGCCAGTCTTGAATTTGTGGTGATCCTCCTGCCTCAGCCTCCCAAATGCTGGATCATTATTATTATTATTATTATTGTCTTTTTGAGGCAGGGTCTCGCCATGCAGTTCAGGCTGGCCTTGAGCTCACTTTGTTGCCCAGGCTGGTCTCAAACTTGCAACGATCCTCCTCTCTCAGCCTCCTGAGTGCTGGGATCACAGGCGTGCGCCACCACGCCCGGCCCCAAATGCTGGATTATGTAGCTTAGGCTGGTCTCCAATTCTGATCTTCCTGCCTCAGCATCCAGAGAGCTGAGATGCGAGGCAGGCACCACCACGCCCAGCTTGTTGTTTCACTTCA
This sequence comes from Dinomys branickii, assembly GCA_004027595.1. Classification (NCBI taxonomy): domain Eukaryota; kingdom Metazoa; phylum Chordata; class Mammalia; order Rodentia; family Dinomyidae; genus Dinomys; species Dinomys branickii. Next base: position 79,954 of record PVLD010006399.1, on the reverse strand, counting down.
TGAGGAACTGCTACTCTATTTCCCAAAACAATTCTATTCGTTCATTCTTACACAAAGCTGTTAGCTGATGTTTGTATAATAAATATTCATGGACAACACTGTATTGCTCTTAGCAGGTCTTGGTGCTCACTTATAATCCCAGCACTCGGGAGGCTGAGGCAGGAGGATCCTAAGTTAAAAAGCAGCTGGGGCTACATAGTGAATTTAAAGCCAGCCTGGACTACAGAGATGCTCTTTGAAAAAAACAAACCAAACAGAACCCTGTAGTGCGCTTATATGGGTCCTCATTTCTCTTTGGCTAATGCAAAGTTAGCAAAACTTAAAGCCCAATCTCCTCTGCTCCAAGCGCATGCCATGACCTCTGGCTGGGCCACTGCCCCTTGGAGTCCTTGGCCCTGGCTGCCCCCTGCACGTGTGCATCAGGCCAGGGCTGCGAGTGCCACCTCCACTGGGGTGAAAGTCAAGGGTGCTGTCCTGATGGATGCAACTGGGGCCCTTTGCTCAAACCCAAGAACAGCTGTGTGGGCTCTAAAGTCTGACCTGGTAACGAGAAACTGGTTAGAATTCATGAATGGTACTGAATGCTAATCCACATCTGCCAAGCAGCTGTTCCGTGGAATGTGAATGTTCATTCGCAGATTCAACGTTTGGATTTTTTTTTTTTTTTTTGAGACAGGGTCCCCTTGTGTAGCTCAGGATGGCCTCGATCTTGCATGGATCCTCCTGCCTTAGTCTCCCAAGTGCTGCAATTACAGGTGTGCACCATCACGCCTGGCCAGTTTTGGGTTGTTTTGAGACAGGGTCTCACTATGCAGTTCAGGCTGACCTTGAGCTCACTTTGTAGCCCAGGTTGGTCTCGAATTCGCAACGATCCGATCCTCCTGCCTCAGCCTCCTGAGTCCTGGGATTACTGGCATGCACTATCATGCCCAGCTTTTTGGAATTTTTTGGGGGGGATTGAACCCAGGTTACCCTCCTCCCTGAGCCTACCAGAGAGCTGCAATTACAGGCTGTGCTGAGGAGCTGGGGAAAGGCCCTAGCAGAGCTCCATCCCCAGCCGGCCAGGATTTACTGAGTGCCTACTGTGCGGCAGGTTCTTAGGGATTCAGGGGTGCTGCAGGGAACAAGACAGCTTCAGAGAACCTGGTGCTCTGCCAGCGGTCCACAGACAGTAGGCAAGCAAATGGCCAGGCGGCCAGCCAATGCCAGGGGAGTAACTGCTGCAGGGGAAGGAGACACAGAGCTAGGAGGAGCTGGGGTGCAGCTCAGCACACAGGGTCCATCCCCAGTAGCTCCCTGAAATAAATAAGGGCCACCCTCACTCTCATAAGGGCTTGTAGGAGCTCAATGTGTTAAGACAGACTTGTGGCTGGGTGTGGTGGCGTAGGCCCAAAATCCCAGTGCTCGGGAGGCTGAGGCAAGAGGATCTCTGTGAGCTCATGAGTGCAAAGCTAGCTTGAGCGACACAGTGAGACTGTCTCAAAAAACAAAACCGGAAAAGTACTTTGGGGTGCCTGCAAGGGTCCCTAAGGTGTGGTCCCACACTCTCTGCCCCCATGATGCACACACAGGAGGATCTCTGTAGGATTTTTATTGGGGGAGGACCTGGGCATCATGGAGAAGTCTTCGCTCAGGCACGGCCCTCAGGAGCTCAGGAGAAGGTGGCTTTGAACTTCTCCCGCACTTTGCTGACCGTCTCCGAGAACCAGGTCCTGTGGACAGACGCGGGGGAGGTGTCACCATACGCAGCCATCCCCCAGGATGTCTCCACCTCACCCCATTCCCTCATCTTCCCTGCCCTGAGTTTCTGTACCCATGGTGGGATAGGAGGATCCCTGAATGCACCAATATCTCTGCCTCAGTTTCCCCAGATGGACCAGGGCAACCGTGTGAAACCTCTTGCCCCTCATTTTCTCCTCTCCCCATTTTTAAGGTCTACCATCTCCCCTTTCTTTCTTTTTCTTTTTTTTGTCTTTTTGAGACAGGGTCTTACTATGTAGTTCAGGCTGGCCTTGAGCTCACTTTGTAGCGCAGCGATCCTCCTGCCTCAGCCTCCTGAGTGCTGGGATTACAGATGTGCACCACCATGCCTGGCTATTCCTCTTTTTTTCATGTTTACTTTTTTGTCTTTTTGAGACAAGGTCTTGCTATGTATTCCAGGCTGACCTCAAACTTTGGTGATCCTCCTGCCTTGGCCTCTTGAGTGCTGGGATGACAGGCGTGCACCACCACGCTGGGCACCATCTCCTCTTTCAACTCTCTGCGGAAGCACTTGCCCAGCCTATTCCCTCAAGGGTACCTCAGAGCCTCCCTCCTTTGCCTAAACCTCTCTTGGAGACAGGGTCTCATAATATAGTGCAGGGTGGCCTTGAACTCACTAGGTGGCCCAGGCTGGCTTTGAATTTGTGGCAATCCTCCTGCCTCAGTCTCCTGAGTGCTGGGATTACAGGCTTGCAACACCAGGCCCGGAAAACCTCTCACCTCTCTTGCCTGGAAGCCCAAATTCTCCTTATCTAACAACCCTTCCTGCCTCAGGGCCTTTGCACTTGTCCTCCACTGGGACCTGTTCTCAGTTTAGTTCTGGCTGGGTTCTCCCAATCATTCAGATCTCACTTTAAAAGTCACTTTCTTCTGGGTGTGGCCAAGCACCCAGTGGTTGGCATCTATAATCCCAGCACTTGGGAGGTAAGGAGGATTTCCATGGGTTTTAGGCCAGCCTGGACTATGTAGCTTGAGAAGCTGTGTCAAAAAAAAGTCACTTCCTCCCAGCCACCAGATCTATAGAAAGCCCTCCCTGCCCCTGTTTGTCACACCCATCCTCTTTATCATCTTTGCAGCACTCTGCCCAATCTGGAAACGCTCTGGTGTTTTGTCTGTCCCTGCTTCCTGTTTAGAAATGCCAGCTGGCATTTTATCTTGGTTTTTTTTGGTGCCGGGAATCCAACTCAGGACCTCGTGTGCTTGCCAGGCAGGCGCTGCTGCTGAGCTGCATCCCAGCACTCTTGTTCTTTACAGCGCTGTATCACTCCCCACATTGCATGGCTGCACATAGCAGGTGCACAATAAGTATCTGTGAAGCCAGGTCTGGTGATGCATAGGAATTCCAGCCTTCTGATAGCTGAGGCAGGAGGATCACTACAAGTTCGAAGCCAGCCTGGGCTACATAGGGAGTTCAAGGCCAGCCTGATGGAGCATTTGCAATCTGCCAGGCACATGCATGCGGGTCTTTTCCTTTACTTCCCTCTGCGCCACCCACTTTACAGGTGAGGAAGCCGAGGCTCACAGTGACATTCCTTGCTCAAAAGTACATGGGCAAGCCCGGCGTGGTGGCATACGCCTGTGATCCTAGCACTCAGAAGGCTGAGGCAGGAGGATCGTTGCGAGTTCAAGACCAGCCTGGGCTACAAGGTGAGCTCAAGGCCAGCCTGAACTGCATAGTGAGACCCTGTCTCAAAAAGACCAAAAAAACCCAACAACAACCAAAAAAAAAAAAAAAACCACCAAAAAACCAAAAAAGCACATGGACAGTAAGGTGTCTGCATTAGCCAGAGCCAGCTGGAAAATGAGGCTTGGCTCAGAGTCAGGGACCCTGTCCCCTGCATCTAAACACCCTGAGATCTAGCTCTGTGACCACAGGGACATTGTGAGCTGCTGGGCCCTGGGAAGGGTCCTGACCGGGTCTTGGAGGGAAGGTCACTCTTCTTGATGTGTTCGATGGCTGCCCGGGCCTTGTCCTCCAGAGTGTTCCCGAGCTCCTTCAGCTTGGCCGGGAGGCCCTCCAAGGTGCTGGTGAAGTCTGGGGCAGCCTGAGCTGGGGCTGGGCCTGCCGGGAAAGAGCAGACAGAAATGTCAGTCATCTGAGGAGTCTTGGGGGGGCAGTCCGGGGTGGGACAAGGCAATCCTGGAATGTGACCCTCGGGAGTGATGGAATTGGGGGCAGGAGGGTCCTGCAGGGCTCTGATGGGGCTCAAGCTGACCTTAGCCAATCTAGAAGCCCGCCTGGCAGGATGAAGCTGCGATCAGAGGAAAATAAGAGAACTGGGATCCACAAGGGTCCCCAGAGTGCTCAAGGACCTGCTAACACTGGACCAGGGTCAGCTCCACACTCCAGAACCGCAAGCTCCCTCATTCTCCCAGCTCATCTTTTGTGCTCATTCGCTTGCTGTGGTCTTGGGGATTGAACCCAGGCCCTTCACACTGATCTACATCCGGGTCCTTTTGTATTGTATTTGTATGTATTTTTGTTTTGTTTTGATTTTTGAGACAGGGTCTACATAGCCCAGGCTGGCCTGCAACTCATGGGAATCCTCCTGCCTCAGCCTCCCGAGTGCTGGGATTACAGGTGTGCACCACCACGTCTGATTTATATTTTGAGACAGGGTCATTTTAAATTACAGATTTGTCCAAACTGGGCTCCAAGTTGCAATCCTCCTGCCTCAGCCTCCTGGGCAGCTGAGGCTTCGGATCTCATATCCCACTCTTACCTTCCAAAGCCATGAACAGGAGGAGACCCAGGACCGGCAGCGACAGGAAGAGCCTCATGTCCACAGAGGGCACTCTGGGGGAGGGTGGGGATCAGTGGGCTGCACCTCTCCCCACCGCGCCACACAACCCGCTCTTTAGTTCCTGCGAAGGGGCCTCCCTCCCTCCTTGCCGGCGCCCAGCACCCACCTGGACCTGTGGTCAGTGCAGTAGCTCAGTGGAGCAAGCCGGCAGGTGCAGGGCATTTATACGCCGGGGAGGGGGTGGAGTGCCCGACCTCCCTCCCTCCCAGCCGCCCCCGCGCTCCAACCTTTACCCCGGCCCCGCAGGTGGCTGCTGCTCAGCACCCCCCCCACCCCCACGCCTGCGACCTTAGCCTGCCCAGCCCCAGTCCCCCTCAGGGACAGCACCCACTGCCTCCCAGCGGCGCTCTGCTTTCCCGGGCTCTCAGTGACAATCCCATGGGTCTCATCCCCACCTCCGACTGGGTCTCCAGGCCACCTCTTCTCCCTGCCCGTTCCCTCCTCTCTCTTTCTTTTTTTGAGAGGTCTCACGCAGTGCAGGCTGGTCTTGCACTTACTATGAAGCCCAGACTGGCCTGGAATCCACGGCGATCCTCCCGCCTCAGCCTCAGGAGTGCTGGGATTACCGTGGTGCACCACCACACCCGGCTTCCTCCTCTCCTCAGCTTGGACTCTCCCCTGACTCTGGGATCTGCTCCTGGCCTCATGGCACCACCGAGGATCCTTCCCATTGCCCTCCCTCGAAGCACCACCCCCGTGCTCTGGTCTTCAGGCCTCCCATGATGCTCTCTGGGGTCCTAAGCCCCTGGCCCGAAATACTGGGGATTGAACCCAGGGATGCTCTGCCCCTGAGCTCCATCCTCAGCCCTTCTTCGTTTCTATTTTTTGAGATAGGGTCTTTCAACATTACCCAGGCTGAGCGCAAGCTTGCAGTCTTCCTGCCCCAGCCTCCTGGGGTTACTGACACACATCATGGGGCCTGGTTGTGGGGTCTTATTTCTTTCTAATTTTCTTTTTTTTGTCTTTTTGAGACAGGGTCTCACTATGCAGTTCAGGCTGGCCTTGTGCTCACTTTGTAGCTCGGGCTGGTCTCGAATTCACAATGATCCTCCTGCCTCAGCCTCCCGAGCGCTGGGGTTATAGGTGTGCGCCACCACACCCGGCCTCTTTCTGATTTTCATTTCTGCTACTTAGCGGTATATAATGAGCCCCTTCTTCACCGCAGGGAGATGGTGGGTGTCCATGATAGGACTTCTCCTCCCCGCGTCCCCTCCAGGCTGTGCCCTGTGTGTTCCATGCCCACCTCCCTTCTCTCCATCCTCATCTTGCGTGGGGGGTGGGGGGCAGGGCTGCGTCTCTTCTGCCTGTCTGAACTGCAGAAGAGGTGCACAAACCTCCCACTGTGCACCTCACCACCTCCTCTGCCCACCCCTGCCCTGCCCCTCACTTCATTTGCTCTTCCCCCTCCTAGCTCTCAGCACCCCCAGCACGTCCTTCCTGCAGGCGCCTCTGACCGCTAGTGACCCCGCAGCTGGTGGGGAGGGTGACTGGCCACTGTGTGCCAGTGCTGGGGTAGAGGGTAGTTGTGAAAGGGATTGCACAGATGCCAGCCTGGCAGCATTGCAACACGCCTGGGTCGCCTGGGCTGACTCTGTGCTTCCAGTCCTGGGCCGGACGGTTCTGCTTCCTCCTCAGAGCCAGGCCTGTTCCCCAGACGTCTAGGTGGTGAATTTTTTTTTTCCTTTTTTCTTTGAGACAGCATCTCTTTACATATTTCTGGCTGGCCTTGAACTCACTATAGCCTAGGCTGGCCTCATACATTAGGTGATTCTCCTGCCTCAGCCTCCCGCGTGCTGGGATTTCAGGACTGCACCACCACACCTAGCTCTGGATGTCTTGACCTCCATAAGACTAGAGTAGCAACCCCTGTTTTGCCAGTCTCACCCTCTCTACAAGGGTTTCTGGTTTACAGATGAGGACTGCAGCACAGAGAAGAACATTCTAGGCTCAGTGAGAGGTGAGAGGTGAGAGGTGAGAGGTGAGAGGTGAGAGGTGAGAGGTGAGAGGTGAGAGGTGAGAGGTGAGAGGTGAGAGGTGAGGGAAGGCTCTTCTCCTGCCCCTTCTCGGACTCCTGGCTGTCTCTGGAGATCCCTGCTGGTTTCAGCCCTGCCCACCCCACCTACAGCACCCCCGCCAGTTGATCTACCTGACTTCCTCCCTAGTCCACTCCCTTAAGGCCTGACTGGAGCTGCTGCAAGGTGGACCCCCACCATGTCTGTTTACAGTTTGCCACAGCTGAGCATGGTGCCACAGCCTGAAATCCTAGTTCCTCCAGAGGCTGAGGCAGAAAGATCGCAAGTCTGAATCTAGCTTGGGCAATTTAGCAAGACTTTGTCTCAAAAACTAAAAAGGGCTGGGGATGCAGCTCAATGTGAAGGCTCTGGGTCCTCACATGTGTGTGTGAACACACGCACACGCACCCCCACATGCACATGCTTTTCCTGAGTGTGTTCAAGATTTACCACTTAAAGGGCTGAGGCTGCCAGCTGCCTTCCTCATTAACACGGGAAACTGAGGCTTGAGTTGGCATGGCCCTGGCCCTGGCCATCAGCCCACTGGGTCTGGAGCCCTCTGAGTCATCTCTGGGAGGGAAGCCGCCTCCATGCAGGTGCCTGGAGCTTGCCAGGAAATCGCAGAGCTCCAGCTGTGCCAAAGGCAGTAGGGGCCAGGCCGAGCCCCCGGACTCAAGCCTCGGCCTGCCCTGGGCTGAGAACCGAGGGGGTGGGAGCAGAACGAGCAGGACTCCAGGTTCTGCCCCCGCCTCCCTGAGCCCCCGCGCTCAGCCTGGCTCGCCACCGGGTGCTGACTCCTGTGTCTCCCAAGGGCCCGGGCCGCTTCAGGCAGCTGGATCCAGCACCACGGAGGGGCACTGGGGAAGACAAAGGTGGACAGCAGCAGGGCATGAGGGTGTGTGCCTGTTACCCCCGCTCTCTGGGAGGCTGAGGCGGGAAAAGCCCAAGTGCAGACTGGGTTACATAGCAAATCTGTCTCAAATAACAAAGTGGGCAGCACAGCTAGAGGCTGGAGAAACAGGATGAAGCAGGAGTGTCACGGGGGTGGGTGATGAGGTGCCCAGCCAACTGGAAGGAAGGAGAGGCCCGTGGTGGAGCGCACAAACCCAGGCAGGAGGGAGGGGAAAGAGAAAGCAAGGCCAGGCGAGAGCAAGGCCCCAGGGGCGTGGGGGAGCCGCGTGGGAGGGTAGCAGGGAGCGATAACGGTGCAGAGGAAAAACAGCCGCAGAAAATGAGCCTGAAGGGGCGGGAGGGAGACTGTGAATAACAAGGCCATGCAGGGGGCTATTTCGGGTCAGTGACTCCTCTGCAGGTGTTAAGATGGGAAAACTAGCCAGGCACAGTGTTACACGTGTGGCCCTGGGATTCCAGCTGCCTGGGAGGCCGAGGCAGGAGAGTAAAGAGTTTGAGGCCAGTCTGGCCAATTTAGAGAGCCCTGTCTCAAAAAACCGTAAATATTACGAAGGGCTGGGGTGGCAGGGCCACTGTGTTCACTGTGTGAACTGGGGATGTAGCTGTGTGTGAAGGGCCAGGGTGTCAGTCTCCACCACTGCAATAGGGAGGCGGGTTTGTGCCAAGAACCGCGGGTCAGGGGCACTTTAGCTCAGGGCAGTGTGCTGCATCGGAGATGGAACGGGCAGAGGAAGGGCGAGAACAGGGCATCAGAAACAGAAAAGTGGGTGGTTGGAAAAGGCTGGGCCAAGGAGCAACGCCTGGAATCCCAGCTGCCTGGGAGGCTGAGGCGCGATAGCAAATACCCAACAAACTGAGCGAGATAGTCCAAAAAAAAAAAAAAACCAAACAAAAAAAAAAACAAAGGGCTGAGGGTGCAGCTCAGCCGTACAGTGCCCAAGGTTCAATGTCCAGTACTGCAAAAGAGAACAAAGTGGGGATGTGTATAGCTTAGTGTAAAGGCCTTGGGTTCAATCCCCAGTGTCATAAAAAAAGTACATAAAACAAAATTTAGAAAGCCACAAGGCTGCCAGGTATGATGGCGCACGCCCGTAATCCCAGCACTTGGGAGGCCGAGGCAGGAGGATCGTTGCGAGTTTGAGACCAGCCCAGGCTACAAAGTGAGCTCAAGGACAACCTGAACTGCATAGCAAGACCCAGTCTGAAAAAAAAAAGGGACCAGGTAATCAAATCTAGAGCTGAAACAAAAGCGGTAAGACCCCTCCCCCCCACACACAGTGAAGGCCACACTACCAGGAACCACGTGCCCAGTGTGGGAAAGGAAAGAGAAACTGACGCAGAGCCACAAAGAATCATACTCTGAAGCCCAGCTGTGAGGCTCGGTTAATCTTTATTAATCGAGGCCCCTCCAGGAGGCCGGTGGGGGTGGGGTCAGGGCCTGTGGCAGGCTGAGGGGCAGGGTTGGGTCGGGCTGGATGCTGGGAGCTCAGGGCTTCTGGGTGGGTGCGGGGGTGCTGGTGCCCACGGCCGCCTGCATCTTCTCGATGAGATCGGCCCACTGGCGCCGTATGTCTTCCATCATGGGCTCGAACCAGCCCTTGAGGCGCGCCTGGAAGGCTTCAGCCTGCTCCTCTACCTTGAGGCGCACCTCCTCCATCTGCTCGCGCACCTCGTCCAGGCGGTCGCGCGCCTTGCTGCCCACCTCCTCCAGCCGCCCGCGCAGCCGCTCGCCCCAGGCCTGCGCGCGCTCCTGCAGTGGCTGGCTCGTCAAGGCTGCTGTGCGCAGGCGGCCCTGCTCCACCAGCGACCCGAGGCGCTCGCGGATGGCGCTCACGCTGCGTTCGGCCCCCTCGCTGGCTCCGGCTTTGTACACGGCCAGGCGCTTCTGCAGGTCCTCGGCGTCGCGCAGCAGCCGCTTGCGCAGTTTGCGCAGGTGCGTGGCCAGGCGTGCGCGCAGCTCCTCGGCGCTGTGGCCCAGCATGGACTGCACCTCGCCGCGGTACTGCGACAGGCGGTTGCGTACCTCCTCCATGTCGGCCCCAAGCCGCGCCTGTGCCGCCTTCAGCTCCTTGGACAGCCGGGCCTTCGTTTCCTCCGCCATCGGTGCTAGTTCCTGCTCCAGCTCGGACTTGTAGGCCTTAACTTCCTTCATGGTGTCCTCCATCAGCACCCTGCGGCCCAGAGTGGGGATAGCACAGTGAGGCCCAGATCAAGGGAACCCAAAAAAGGTCCAGAGGGAGAGGAGAGAAGCCCAGAGAGGAGTCTTAGACAGGTGCAGAAGCAGAGAAACAGAGAGGTAAAGCTACCAGGTAGAAGCTCGATGTGATGTGGTAGTTTATGTCTGTGATCCCAGCACTCTGAAAGGCTGAGGCAGGAGGATTCCAGAGTAGTCACAAAATTAATAAAGAACTGGTGAGCTCGGATGTGTCTCAGTGGTTATCACTTGTCACCTTGGGTTCAATCTCTACCACCACCAAAAGGAGGGGGCTGGGGCTGGAGCTCAGTGCAGAGGCTCAGGGTTGAATCCTCAGTACCAGGCGAAGAAAGGAAAGATCCAGATCCCTCCCCAAGGGATGGTAACAAGGGAGAAAGTACAGCACCAGAGGCCTGGGGGCACTGCCCACCACCCGCATCCTGGCCAGCTTGGGGCACTCACGTCAGTTCCTGGGTGACCTGGGAGCTGAGCAGCTCCTCCTGCACCTGGTCAGACAGGGTCTGCACCCAGCGCAGGTAATCCCAGAAGCGGCCCAGCGCCAGCTCCCAGGGCTGCCCGTTCTGCCACACCGCTGGTTCCTGCGCCTCCAGTTCCGGCTCCACATCTGCCTGGCATCCTGCAGCAGGCAAGTTCAGGCGAGGCTGGGTCAGGGCCCCTGTGCCCCATCCTGCACACAGGAGTCTGCCCAGACTAGGTGCTCCTGAAACGGGCCTCCTCCTGGGGGCCCTGGTGTGGGCAGGGAGGGGCCGAGTGTATTTATCACATGTCAAGCATGTATTTTCTTAGTTTTTTTTTTTTTTTTAAGTCTTTGGAGACAGGGTCTTGCTGTGTAGTCCAGACTGGTCTTGAACTCACCATGTAGCCCAGGCAGCAGGCCTCGAATTTGGAGATCCTCCTGCCTCAGCCTCCCAAGTGCTGAGATTACAGGCGTGCACTACCACGCCTAGCAAGCACATACCATCTTTTAGTGCCCCATGTAGGACCATGCTGGGGTGACAGGATAAAAAGTCATCGCAGCTGACATTTCGTAGTACTCGCTACCTACTGGACAACGAGGCTTCACGAAGAGGTAGTAACATGGATAACAGCAACAATATGGGTGAGGAAAACAAGGCCCAGTGAGTGTAACAGCTGCTCAGGGCTAATGAATGTCGGGGAGCCTTGGACTTGGGTCTCTCTCTCCCATGTCTCCCAGCATCCATGGGCCAACAGAAGGGGGCCAGGGAGTGAGGCGCAGGGGCCCTGAACAGCACCCCCGCCCCGCCCCTTACCTGCCAGAAGCGTGACCACCAGCACGGCCCACAGGACCTTCATCTTCCCACCTCTGATTGGTTAGCCTGGGGAAGGAGGACCTGTCAATCAGCCAGCAGCAAGGACTCCGCCCACCCCAGCCCGGGCTTCCAGCGCCTGGCCCCTGCCCCATGCTAATCTAATCACATTCACCTGGCCTGTCCAGCCTAATCCAATCACAAAACACCGTTCCCCCCTCCCCCACAGGTCGACTAAACTCTCCTTTGTCTTCTGCTATCTCTCCATCCCCAGGTCGGCTCCTTTGCCCAAATTCCATCTCCCTGTCTCGGGGTTCAAATTCCACTCCACCACCTCCGCCCCAGCTCCATGTGAAGCTGGGCCGGGCTTTGCGCGGTCTAGCTCCTCAGTGGTCTGCCCGCGAGGTCAGAGCTCCGAGTCGGCGTCTGAGCACAGCTCTCCGTTTACGGGCTGATGTAAACCTCATGTGAAAGTCTCCCCTCAGATCGGTCGGGCTACCCCTGCGCCACCAGTGAGGGCGGACTCAGGACGACAGGAGCGTCCAGTAGGTGCTCAATAAATAACAATTCGCGGGCTCTGGCTGTGGCTCCTGTTCCGCGTCCTTGCTGCAGGGCCAAGTGCGCCCTACCTTGCCTTCTAGACCAGACGGGACAGCACGGGACCGGACGCCAAGCCCTGGGCCTTTCCCTGGGTTCAGCCTCCAGCTCCTCTCGGTCCTGACAGGCACAGGCCGCTGTCCCCTAGCTCGTCCTAAGGGCCTTCCTGAGCTCCTCTCCTCCTCCCTCCCGCTCTTCCCGGAGCCCAAGGTATCCTGCAGTTCTCTGCCACGGCTCACCAAGGCCCCTTCACTGGTCCCTGCGCCCCGACGGCTTTTCTCACCTGCCGCTGCAGAACGGTTCCCTGGGTCTCCGCGGGGTCTGAGCGGGGCTGCGGAGTCCCGGACTCCTCCAATTATAGGGCGCCCCTGCCACGCCCCTCCCTGGCCTGGGCGGGCTGGGCCAGCCCCCTGTCACGAGGCAGCTGTCCTCCCCCCACACCGCGGGGGACGGGGAGGAGGTTGGGGCTGGAGGTATCGTGCCCCCCGCCCCCATCCCCGAGAAGGGAGGTGACCCCTCACCCAGTAGCCTAGGTGTCCGCCTTGCTGGGGTGCGGGGGGGTGTCCTGTCTCTCCCTGCGGCCGGATGAGTATGGCTGGGGAGGGGCTGGGGTCCTGGGCAGAAATGGGGGAGGGGAAGGCTTTGCGAGTGAAACGCGGGCCTCAACTAAGCTCTCTTCCGTGCGGGGGAGCGTCTCGGGGACCCCCTTTTCCCCAGCACCCCACTGGCGTGGGCAGGATAAATGGATTGGATCTGGGAGCCACCTACGCCCAGGGCTTGAAGCAGCAATGCCCGGCAAAGACTTGAACCCCCTGCTCGGGCTTGAAGCCCGGCTCTGCCAGTTGTAGGTGGTGTGACCTTGGGCAAATGATTCAACCTCTCTGAGCAGCGGTTTTGTTTTTTTTTCCAACTCCTAAAAGTGAAAAACAGTGGGTGCACTGCCACAAATTGGTAATCCCAGCCCTCTTTGGGAGGCCGAACCAGGAGGGTCAGCGTAGGTCTCAAGAAAAAATAGAGGGGGAAAAAAGCGGGCACAGTAGGACCTGCAGGGTCAGCGACCACCGCCACCCCACCCGGTGCCCAGCTAGGCACGGTATTTGCTTTGAACTGGAGGGCTCTGCGGGAAGAGCAAAAGCGCAAGCGGGTTATGTCCCGGGGTTACTAGGGGTCATCTCTACTCATCAGCGCCCCCAAACCCTCAGGACAGGCAGAGTTCAGTTCTTGTCTGGAGGGGGCAGGGGGGTATCTTGCCCCACTTGGCAAAACCCTGACTCCCCTGTCGGCCCAAGGAAGGGTCTTTAGCCCACCACCACGCATTCCTGAATCCCCCCGAAGCTTTGCGCATCGCAATCCTCTGAAACTCCTGGAATCTCAGCCAACGCCCCAAGCCCTGTATCCTCCGCCTTTGCCGTTATCTGGAAAAACGGGAGTCCTAGCTGTACCCGTGTATTCTCGGAGTTACTTCAGCTTGCCAGGGCAAAGTCCTCCGCAGCCACTCTGGGGCCAGGTCACCAGGGGGTGAGTGACCCCAGGACCCCACTCTGCGGGCGAGGAAAGGCGTGTGATGACCCCAGTAAGAGCGTAAGTCATGGGGCGCCCGTGTGATCGGGGGCCAAGGCACCCCCCCCCCGCCAGCGCCTGGCCCGCGACACCTGCGCCCCCTGCCGGCGGCCACGGGAAGCTCCAGGCAAAACGTATGAGGACCTTGGAGACAGGCGTCCCATCTTTTTTTTTTCCCACGTATATTTTTTGTATTTTTCTTTTTCTTTTTTTTCTGTAAAATGTCTCGGTTCTTCCATAACTTACAAACATGATTTATACCGAGGGGTAGAAGGGAGAGGGGGCGGGACGGGCTGTCGGCAGGGCGCTCCTCCTGCTGCCCCCCCCCCCCCGCGGCTCCACGGGGACACCATGCCACTCCTCCCTGAGGTTGTGCAGCCGCCTCCGCCCTGACGCTCTGGCGAGGCCCCTGGACTCCGAATCCCCTTGGGCACCCAGGCCCACTGGGCTCACTGCCCCTTGCACTCAGAACCCTCGGTCCTCGGTCCTCGGTCCTCGGTCCTCGGTCCCAGGTCCCAGGTCCCAGGCCCCTCCTTGGCTGCGGGCTGGCGGCCCCCTCCTTTCCGCTGCCCCCGACCCCCAGGAGGGAGGGAAAGGAGGAGGCTGGGGCACCCTCCGCGGGGAGGGGCGGAGGCTCAGCCGATGGTGAGGCCGAAGCCGCACTGGAACTTGTTCTTGCGGTGGTTCAGGAAGGCCCCGAGCGCCAGCGTCAGGGGCAGTGGGGGCAGCTTCTTCTCCAGCGTGGCTCCCACGATCCAGTTGCTGTCCACGGAGCCTGGAGGGGGGCACAGCTGAGACCAGATGTCCCTGATGCCCATCTCGGCGGGGGAGAGGCGTGCCCCACGTGGAGACTGCACACATCAACCTCACCAACCTGGAAAGCAGCCCGCTCGAGCCCCACACCTGCAGGACCCCGCCCCAGTCCCGCTCATGCCCAGGCACTACCTCCCCGTCCTCTGTGGGGACAAGGCTGGGCCCAGAGCAGTGTTCAGAATCAGCTGTTGCAAGACTGAGATTTGCTCTGAGGACCAGGGACTGGGACCCTCCAAGGGCCCCCTGGAGTCTGTGGGTGGCAGGGAAGGCAGCCACAGTCACCAGAGGCCTGCAGAGGGTCCTGCACACCAGCCTTCTGTCACCTCCTTTGGCCTCCATGCCCACTAACTCCCGAGTCACTTTTATCTGTTTCCTAAGCAGGGACACAGGCCTTTACCTTTGAAGAGGAGATTGGCCTTGGGCAGGTCCAGCTGGTAGCCGAAGGAGACGCTGGTATCCTGCATCCTTGTGCTGGCCTCGAACTCCACGCCCACCTGCAGCTGGAGGGGCGAGGGCAGGGCCGGAGGGTGAGCGCCCACCTGACTGTCCAGCCCGGGGGGCACAGCGCCACTGCACCCGCTCACCTGCTCACTGGCTTTGTGGTAGTACGTTGCGTGCATGCCCGCCTGGCCTAGTGTCACTGTGGCCAACCAGTTGTTTACTGAAAGAGAGCAGGGTGGTGAGGTCAGGGGCAGGGCACAGGGGCACTGGGCCATGTGAGAGCCCCTCAGGCCTGCCCTCCAGCCCCTCCTCCCTCAGACCGGGGTCCAGGCCCAGCTCACGTGTGTATTTCCCGGCTAGAGACATGACGGTGCCCTCCTCCCCGGGCCGCCGGTGGTAGACCAGCTCTCCGCCCAAGGCCAGACACGGCGTGATGCTCTGGAGGTAGTGGGCCACGAGGATTCCTGTGGGGAGGGGGTGGTCAGTCACAGTGGGCTGACCCCGGGCTCCAGTCTGCTCCTTGCTCCTAGGGAGCGAGTCCTGGGGCTGAGGTCAGCCTCCTGCGCCCCAGGGTGGCTGAGTCATCTGGGACCCCAGGCCCCCTGCATGGCCCATGTGGCCAACACTCATTTACCACCACCGACAGGATCCGGGCTGAGTCACCGTTCGCTGCCGTAGTTGGGGGAAATAGTGGCTGGGCGACAGCAGGGACCCAAGTCCTGCCTGTCCCCCTGCTAGGAATCCTGCCACCGCCCACCACTGGTGTCACTTCTCTTGACAACACGATCACTGCCCAGGGGTGTGAAGGAGGCTGGACAGCTTCCCTACACTGGCGGTGGTCACTCTGCAGTCCAAGCCTCAGGCCCTCTGTCCCTCAGCAGCAGCAATGCCACCCCTGGGCCAAGGTCTGACTCTGGTTTGACTGTGTGTCTGGGGCCTCAAAGAGGACGCATCACATGTGCGGTTCCCCAGGGCATAGGAACTAGGCAGGAAACAACTGGGGACAGAGCACCGGAGACAGGAAATGAATGACACGGGGCAGCCGGGGGAGCTGAGGCCAGAGCCGGCTGCAGAGGGCTCGGGAGCACAGTACCGCGCACATGCGAGCCCCTGGTGCCAGCCCTGGCCCTGCAGAAGAGGAAAAACAGATGGAAAGCAGACTGAAGGCCCCTCAGTTGGGACACCCGCCCATCCGAGAGGACAAGGCAGCTCCCAGAGGGACCCTGTGGTGGCACAAGTACAGGTGGGAGGAATCGGCCACCTGCTGGCAGGGATCCCCACAAAGGTGCCACAGGGGACCCAGAGTTCCCATGCAGGCCCGGCCAGCTGGTGGAGGCCCCAGCCCCCCACGTGCAGACCCGCCTTGGGGCCTTTTTGCTGAGCTCTGAGCAGCACAGCTCTGCTGGGACACCGTGTCCAGCTAAGGGGTACTGAGAGCCACCTGCACTTGGGTTGGGGACCTCAGTTTAGAATCTCTGACCCCTGCTATGGGAAGCATTTGGATTGAGGACCAGGAAACCCCAAACAAGTCTCTGCCCTGCGCCCACACTGGGGGTTGAACCCACGGCCTTCCCAAGGAGCGGCATCCCCGGCTTCTTACCTGCCCTTCTCAGGGACCTCCAATGACAGATGGGTCACCTTGAAACACAAGCCTGACTTTATCCCCACAGCCTGCTGTGGCTCCCCAGTGCCCTGGAAAGAGCCTGGCTCCTCATCCTAGCCACAAAGCCCCGTGTGTCACTTGGTGCTGGCATCACAGCAGGGCCACACAAGCACATGAACCTCTCTCCTGGTTTGGGCCTGGCAGGCTGGTTCCTTGCACGAATG
Source organism: Dinomys branickii (assembly GCA_004027595.1). NCBI lineage: Eukaryota > Metazoa > Chordata > Mammalia > Rodentia > Dinomyidae > Dinomys > Dinomys branickii. The sequence continues at coordinate 63,744 of PVLD010006399.1, read as the reverse complement.
TTCCCCAGATCTGGCCACATCTCTCCTGCACACCACCCCTGGAGTCACCATCACCATGGCACCTTTGGCACGGACACAGATAGTCTGACCCATGAAGGTCCCACTGTGATCTTCCAGATTTTTTTTTTGTGGGTGCCAGACATCCAACTCAGGATCTTGCACTTGCCAGGTAGGCACTTGTGCTGCTGAGCTACATCCTTGGCCCTATCTTTCAGCTTTTTCCTGGGCTAGTGACATGTGACAAGTTCCTGGCAGTGGCAGTTCCCACTCGGTCCTCAATGTAGAGGGTGAAGGATGGAGCCCTGCTGCTGCCCCAGGCCCGTCACTCCCATGGTACCCGGGGCCTGATCTCCACCCTGGCTCGGGGCCTTGTTCTTTACTGTGGCGCTGGGGACTGAACCCCAGCCTCACGCAGGCCAATGTGCCCTGCCCAAGCGGCACCCCACAGGATTCCCCCCTCACCCGCCCACCCCAACTCCTGAACTGTCTTCCCACTGCTCCTGCCCACATCCAGCTGCTCTGTAAACAAGCCCGAAGTTCTCAGCCAGCTGTCATCCTGCCGTATGAGATGTCCTGGTGTGCCTGGCTTGCGGAGGCTGGGGGACACAACCCCGCCGCGGAGAAGCGAGGCAGAGTCCACGGTGCAGGTGGAGAAAACTGGGGCTGGCTCAAGGATTTGTGCACTTAAAACGGTGGCTGCCGCCGCGGTGCTCAGGAGTGTGGGGGGAAGCACCGCACAGGCGGTGCCCACGCCACTGCCTCCGAACCCCAGAGCCAGAGGCCTCAGAGGGCACAGGGCGGCCCAGGGTATGACAGGAAGAGCTTCTGCCCTGTTCACCTATCTCCCTAACCTGCAGGCTGGCTGGGCTGGCACACCTGGCCTCTGCTCTGCCAGGCTCCTCGTGGCACTACTGGGACAGCTGCCAGGGCAGTGTGCAGCACCTAGGGGAAAGTAGTGCTTGGCTCCAGCTGGGCAGATCTTTCCGCCTTAGCCATTTTGTGGTGTCCTCCCTTTTTGGGGGGTGGGGTGGGGGTGCTAAGCTGCATCCTTAGCCTGTTTAAAAAAAAAACAAAAAAACAAGGTTTCCCTGTGCAGTTCAGGTTGGCCTTGAGCTCACTTTGTAGCCCAGGCTGATCTTGAATTTGCAAAGGTCCCCCTGCCTCAGCCTCCCCAGTGCTGAGGTTACAGGCATGCACCACCATGCCTGGCCTTACAATTTTATTTTGAAGCTGGGCATGGTGGCACAGCCTGTAATCACAGCACTCTGGAAATTAAGGCAACATGATTGCTGTGAGTTCCAGGTCAGCCTAGGCTATACATTAAGTTAAAGGCCAACCTGGAATATTGAGACATTAAAGCTAAAAATAAATAAATTTAACTGAGACAGGGTTTCTCTAAATTGTTTGTGCTGGACTCTCACTGGGATCCCAGTCACTGGGATCACTGTTGTGCGCTGCCTCTCCTGGCCTATGGTGCCTTTCTCATGGCCCTCCTTTTCTCAAGTTCCCTGACAAGCCCCCCCCCGCTAGACACTGCGCCCTTTTACAGAGGCTGTCCCTGTCACTCAGGTTCAGACAGATCCTTCATAGCAAACCCTAATTTTTTCCAGGATTTCTCTGAGGTTTTTTTTCTGTTGTTGAGACAGGGTCTACGTAATTCAGATTGGCCTTCACTTGTAGCAATCTTGCCTCAGCCTTCCAAGAGCTGGGATTCTGGGCCCGTCATCATGCCTGGTTCCCAGGTAGGATTTCTTAGGCAGGAACACGCTATCAATATTATTGTAAAAGCAAGAGCCAGGTGTGGTGGCACATGCCTGTCATTCCAGCACTCAAGAGGCTGAAGCAGAAGAATTGCACCAAGTTCAAGGCCAGCCTAGAATACACAGTGAGACTTTATCTCAAACAATGAAAAACAGAAAAGGACAAATGTCTCTATCCAGGTTCTGTAGTGCACGCTTGTAACCCTAACTACTCAGGAGGCTGAGGAAGGAGTATCACAAGTTCAAGGTCAGCCTGGGAAAGTCAATGAAATTCTGTTTCAAAATAAAAATTAAAATGGGCTGAAAGCTGGGTATGGTGATACACACCTGTAATTCCAGCACTCAGGAGGCTGAGGCAGGAGGATCACAAGGAGTTTGAGGCCAGTCTGAGCTACATGAGACCCTGTCTCGAAAAACAAAAAAAGGGAGGGAGGTGCTAAAGGATGTAGCTTAGTGGTAGAGAGCCCTTTGGTTGGATCCCCAATACTGGGGGGGAAAAAAGGGTAGATGTCTCCCCCACTGGCCTGGCAGCTCGATTAGGGCAGGCCAGGGCTGTGGGGTCACGCGTCCCCAAGCCACGCACACACCTGGGCAGAGTGTTCAGGACACAGTGAGAGCCCAGGGCAGGGCTGGACACAGGCTCCAGGAGCACAGCACAGTTGGCTCCCAACTGACCTGATGCTCGCCCACCCTGGGCCTCCCTGCCCATGGTGGGGTGTCACAGTGATCTGAGGACACAGTGATGCTCATAGCTGTGCTGAGGGCTTTCGAGTGCTTTGCCAAGAGGTGACCACCCACACTGTGCCCATCCACACAGGAGGAAACTGAGGCTCGGAGGGGGACAGAGCTGTGGGGCTGGAGCAGTTTTTGCTGACCAGTGACCCGAGTGCTCAGCACAAAAGGTCTGGTTTTTGTTAGGTCTGAGGTGACACCGGCGACATGAGGGACAGTGCTGTCACGGCCATGGGCACTGGGAGGCTGAGCAGTGTGTGTGGCAGGTGCTGAGGGGGTGGCGGGAAGTAGAGGCCGAGGTTGCCCTTGGCACTGCGTCCAGCGGGTCGGACACGGCAGCAAGCAGCACTACTGGATGGGGGCTGGGATGGCTTCTGCCATCTGCCTCCCCCGCCCGCTCCAGCTCAGGAAGCTGGGCAGTGGCCCCCTGCTCTCTGCCTTTGCAAGCTGGAGGGTGACAGCTCCCCTGAGATGACACACTGGCTTCTGGCCAGAGGTAAGGACACTCCCCAGCCCCCCAAGCTCAACAACGCCTTCACTGATGCTGCCCCCAGCTTGGAGGACACTCCAAGGCCCCCAGCTTGCCCTACAGCTCCGGATGTCGCACGTGCTGGGAGGGACTCTCTGTCCAGCCCATGAGGTCCCCACTGGACAGCCAGATGGCTGCTGTGCCCCCAGCTGGATAAATTGCCCTGAGAGCAGCATCGGTGCTGGTGCTCTGGCTCCTACTGTATTCTTAGAGCCTACAATACTGTATACATAGTATGTGCTTAGCTACGTACTTACTAAAGATAGACACCCAGAGCTAGGCATGATGGTGCATGCCTATAACCCCAGCCAGGAGGCTGAGGCAGGAGAACTGCTGCAAATATGAGGTGAACCTAGGCTACCAAGTGAGTTTAAGGCCAGCATGAATTGCACAGTGAATCCCTGTCTCATAAGGACAGGAAAAAAAAAAAGCATCTGGGATGTAGCTCAGGGCAAAGGCCTCGGCTTAGTCCCCAGTAACTGGGAGAAAAGGACTCTGGGAAAAGCTCGGGGCCAGCCATTTTCCGGTGCAGGGCTGAAGCTGGGACCCAGGGCCTCACGTGCGCTGGGCAGTGCTCTCCCGAGAGTCCCACCCCACTCATCTGACGCTGCAGGCGCTGCCCTACCCGTGCCTGTCCTGCAGGGCGGAAGCTCCTAAGGGCAGACTCCGCTCTCTCGCTACCCGTCTTATTCTCCGTGCCTTGAACCTGTGTGACACAGCAGACACCCCACAGATACTCCTAAAATGAGCAAAGGAAAAGTAATGGCGAGCCAGGCATGGTGGTGCACACCTATAATCCCAGCTCTCTGGGAGGCTGAGGCAGGAGGATTATACGTTCCAGCCTGGCCTGGGGAACTCAGTGAAACTGTCTTTAAAAAAGTTAAAAAGGGGATAGGGATATAGCTCAGGGCAGAGCAGCCCTGGTTCTATCTCCAGCACAGCAAAGGAGGAAAAAAAAAAGGAACTGAAAGGGAGTGACCACAATTCCAGACAGTCCTTGGCCACATTCAACCCATCCGCAAACCACCAGCCCATCTGGGGTGCTGGCTCCCTCCCCAGCTGCGGATGGCCTCCGTCGCCCTGTGATAACCCCAGATCCTGGGGGTAAGAGTGCACTGCACGGCTCAGGAGAACTGAGTGCCCATCATGTGCCCAGCATCACTCAAAGCCCATGTATGAACTTACTTAACCTATTCAGGGCCCTGTGGGCAGCTCAGGCCCGAGGAGGAGACGGAGGCCCACTTCACCGCCCAGACAGCACGCGCTGGGGCTCCAGCCCGTGTCCCTACCCAAGGCACCGCACAGCCTCATTTTTTTTTTAATTCCTTGTACTGGGAACTGAACTTCCTTTTCATAACTGTTCATTTTGGTACAAGGTCTAAGTTGCTAAGTTGCCCGCACTGAGCCTGTAATCCTCCTGCCTCAGCCTCTCAGAGAGCTGACGTAAGCAGGCGCTGCTACCGTATTTTGAGTCACTCTCACTGTGACTACTTCTCAGACAGAAGAAAAGTGGGATAAGAGATGCGAATGGGTCTGTGGGCCCAGCAGGACAGGGGCTCTGTGACCTCTTACCTGAGCCCACCAGGATGTCTGGGTTCCCCAGGGTGACAGCCGCGGTGAAGTCTGAGCCCCGGTACTCCCCGTCCACCTGCCAGTTCACAAACTTCGACTGCTGCGTCTGTGGGGGTGGGAGCATGAGCAGCGTGCCTACGTGTGTGGGGGCGCCTGGCCGCAGGGCAGCAGGGCGCGCACCCGCTCACCTGGATGGCCATCTTGGACCTGAGGCCGGGGCCCAGCTGGTGAATGATCTGAGCGTTGAGGCTGCCACTGTTGTCCATGTCACCCACGAGCACGGGGAAGGCCTGGGCGGCAGAGGCAGGTCAGAGGTCAGAGGTCTCCCTATGGAACTGAGCGGTGACCTAGGTGACAGGGCTATGCTTGGTGCCCCCTCCTCCTGGAAGCCTTCCCTGGTCACCCAGAATGAGGCGCCCCACTTGTCCGCACAGCCTCCGGGCTCCCCACCGCAGCCCTGTCAGCTCCGGGTTATCACTCCCCAGGAGATCTGTTCCCTGCCCTACTGAAACGGGAGCGCCATGGCTGTCTCGGTCACCAACGTGTCCCGGCACTGGGCCAGGCACACAGCCTAGGGGTCCAATGCAAAGATCTGCTGAGGGGATACATTCACTGAAGGGAAGCAACAATTCGGTAATAATGAAGAGGACCTAGTTCAGCACCACCCTTCCTCATCCAGGCCTGCAGCGCCCCATCCCACTCCAACACCCAGACCAGGTCTCTCTCCGAAGCAGACCTCTGCTGAGAGACTCTTCCCAGTTCAAACCCATTTACAGCTCCGCAGCGCCCCCTAGAGAAAGTCTGGATACCCAATGTGGCGCCGAAACACCACTGTCATCTGCAGCCCAGCCCTACGCACCACAGGCCATCGCTGGCGACAGACAGGGCTGCAGGGGCCATCCCCCCCATGCCTCCCCAGCATGACCCAGCACAGGGCCAGACAGAGGGCAGGTGACCGCCCAACAAAGCCTCCTTAGCTGGGCGTTTGGTCACATACTTATTCTAAGGAAGACACAATGAGAATGAGTGACAGGCCAAGGAGCCTACCTCTGTGGGACTCAGCTGCTTCGTCCCCACGTACGTGACCCCGAAGTGGTAGGTGGACTCCCCAATTGTGCTGAGGGCTACTGTGTGGTTCACCTGGGAGGAGGAGGAGGAGGCGCTATCGGGCAGACAGCCGCCCGGCTACTGTCCCCTGGCAGGAACAGTGCCTGGAAGGTGCAGGGCTGGCACCACAGCTCAGTGGCAGAGCGAGCGCTTAGCATGAGCAAAGCCCTCGGAAGCAGCCGGCCACAGCACACAGGGACAGGGAGGCGCGGCCTGGCGGGACTGAGAAAGGCTGCCCCACATCTGCTGCACCTTCTAGGGTGCAGAGCAGGGAAGGGCATCTCGATGGGGGTTGCCCAAGCCCTGCCGCTGGCCCCATGAAGCAGTCAGCCTGGCTCTGTGTCTGAGTCCCTGCGAGCACCAAGGCACACTGCCCTTCACAGAGGCCCCGGGGCTGTGGGTGCACAGGCCCGGGGGGCGGGGAGAGCACTAGGAAGGCTCACCTGGAAATGATTACTCAACCCTTTGTTGACAGTCAGTTTGACGCCTTCCATCTGAATAGGAAACAGCTCTGGAGGAGAGAAACGCTGTCACACTCCACGCCGTGAAGCCTCTCCGTTCCCTGCCACGCCCCCAGCTCTCTCCGAACACCCGCAGAGCGTCTCACCAAGTATCTCCACCAGCGCGGGGAGGTACTGCCTAGTGGACAGCGCCAGGACCTTTGCCTGGGTCCAAACCCCGAGCCGCCACCTGTGTGGTTTCCGGCAGGTCACTATTTCAAACTCCTCCCGTGTTAGACGGAGACCCTCCACATGGAGCGCTCCAGAGCGCGAACGACCTAACGCACGAACCCCAGCGCGGGGCTCGTTGACAAGCCCCCGCCGGCATCATTATTACTCGGCAGGCCCCCAAAGGCCTTGGGTTCCACCCCTCAAACGACCCTTGCGGATCCTGTGACCTTGGGCCTCAGGTCCCTTTCTGATCACACCCAGGCGTGCAGCGTAGTCAGCGCGGGGGTCCCGGGGTCCCTCCGGCTTCCGCCTGCTGCTGACATTTCGTCCGGGCGTGAGTCGTTCGATGCCGCTGTTCTAAGGCCCCGCCTCGCCATTCCGCCATCGATCCCAACGCCAACTTCTACGGCTCGGTTAAACGATTCCAGCGGTGCGCGCCGATTCCAAGGTGCATCGCGTCCGCGCTTCCCCCGGGATCGGGCGCCCCGCTCCGCCCGCCCCTCGCCCCTCACCCTTGCACTTCCGGTGGCACTCCTCGAACGTGCCCGGGTTGGGCAGGCAGCCGCAGGCCCCGTCATCAGCGGCCCCTGCGGCGCTGGAGGCTGCAGTCCCGGGCGTCCGTTCGGAACCTCGGCCCGCGCTGGCCCCGGCGCCCAGTCCGCCCCCGAGCGGCGGCAGCGTGAAGCCCGGCGGCGAGGGTGGAGGCGGCAGCCCCATGAGGGTTGGCGCAGGTGGCGGCGGCGGGCCTGCGGGCGGCGAGCTAGCGGCCAACACGTTCCCCATGGTCGCCTGCGAGGGAAGATGTCAAAGGGCGGAGGTCAGGCCCTGCTCGTCCCGGGCTCAGCCCAAAGCAACCCCCGTCTGGACCCCGGTTCTCACTGGCTGCGGCGCCTGCTCCCAGCCTGTGCTCCGATCCCACCCCGTGCGCGCCGCGCAACCTAAACCGCTGCTGCCGTAGGGGGCCACCGTCGCTCCGCCCCATCTAGCCCATTGGTTCAGTGTGCCCTGGGGTCCACCCACCGCCCAGTAGGTCTGGCCTTTCTATTGGTGTTATGGCTGGAAGTTCCACCCATCCCTCTCGAACTTCTTTTCTATTGGTTTCTATACGCAAGGGGTAAGGCAGGTCTCCTCTCTCTTTCCGTTGGCTCGCAGTACCTTCGCCTATTGGCTCGTGGCGCCGCGGGTTCTGGTACTATCTCATCATTGGCCTATGCGAAGTACTTTGCAACGCCCATTGACGTGAAGCTCCGCCCCTTCCGGGGAGCCCTCTCTTTTGACTCCGCCCCATTGCATACGCCGTGATAAGTGGTCGGTCTTGGCCCTTGAAGCATCCCGGTTGGTTCTGGGTTGTAGAGGGTCCACCTCGGTGACGTAAAAGCTTGGTTTTCTCATTGGCTAACGTGCCGGGGTCAAAGGACACAGGTAAAGATGGGTTGCACTGCAGGGGCTGCTAGGCAGCAAGGTCAGGCCTCGCGTCCCACCAAGCATCGCGGCAGAGAAGGCACTCTCTCTGGTCCGAACCGAAAACCGGAAGTGCTGGCTTTTCCCACAGGGCCTCGGGAAAAGTCTAAGCAGTTCTATGAACTCTGCTCTGCTACTTGTTACCCATAATGCCCTCATCAATTCAACGCAAATCTAGCCTTAGACCCACCCCTTCGTTACCCATCATGCCATCGGCTCCCGGCGTCACTGCGGCTTCTATCTCTGGCCCATTCATTCCTGGCCCATTACCCAGCATGCATTCGCCCCATTCATTTCGGCTTCATTGCCTCTGAACTGCCTTTAGCGCGTTGCTGCCGGCTCACGCTCATCATGTTTTCCGTCCTTTCTCTAGTTAAGCATCATGCTTCGGGTCCATTAACTCTGGCCATTACCCATCATGCTCGCGGCCCCTATTTCTCCATTACTCATTGCTCTGCCTCTGGCTTATTCATTTAGATACATTACCCACCAAGCCTTCAGCTCCTATTAAAACATTATGCATGATTTTGCTTTTATCCTATCCCTCCTTGCCATTTATCCATTGAATCTGAGTTCCTCTTACCTAATTATCTGGGTCATTTGTTTCTGTGCTTTGCCCATTAGACTGTTGTTACACCAATTCTTTTTCGTTACCACCATGCATGCCTCCGAGTGCTCCCCGCCTCTTTCCATCATCCCTCACTTTACTTTTGGTGGACGCACCTTTGTTTATTGCCCTGGCACTGATTTTTTTCTTTTTTCCCTTGTACCTGTGGTCCCTTTTATTTTTGTGTGTAATCCATTTTGACTTCTAGTTCACTGGTTCTGAAGCTCTGTAACCCTGTTCAGTGCCTTCACATCACACAGAACGCACAAGCTCTGGTTGAAGTATAAACTCATATTTTGTAGGAAATTCTAGGTTACAAAACAATATCATAGCCCCCACCCCCAACCCAGGTGACCCACTTTTCCCCAAAGGGGGATGTTTAGTTCACATCCCGGTGGGCAGAAATCAGAGGACTCAGTAGTCTTCAAAGTAACAGCCAATTCTCCACCCACAGCTGGGCGACCAAGGCAAATGCATGACGCTTTCCCTTTAGCACTGGGCTGGAGCCCATGCTCTGTACAAAGGAATTGGAGTGGTGGGGCTCAGAGAGGGGCTTGGACCCTGAGACTCCTGTCCACAGGCGGGGGCAAGGGGAAAGCTCGGCCTAAGGCTGGGAATCCCCTTCCCTCCCACTTTTGCGGAGCAGGGAGGAGAGAAGAGGCTCTGCTGCCTGAGGGCTCAAGTCTGAGCAGCAGAGAACCCCTAAATCCCTGTGCTTTCAGACCTGTCAGGACTTACTGCCGGAAGATAAATCAGAGGTCTGGAGTCTTTGGGATTTCTGGGGGAGTTGAGATGTAGACTAGCCAGAAACGAGTGCTGTGGTCTAAGGTCTCCGTGTGAGAAAGGTGTCCTGGTGGTCAGAGGTTGTGCAGAAACATCCTCTCTACCCTCTGCCTCATGAGATAAAGTTAACAGGCTTCCACTATCTTGGCAAGTTTCTCTAGGCCCAAGATCATCAGTTAGAGGTCACGGTGGAGCCTCTAAGGTAGCAGTCACAGATGAATGCCCGTGTGTTAGCTGACAGTGGCTTGGCCAGATGACGGGGCGGGGGGGGCGCCAGGTCCCTAGCAAAAATATAAGGGATCAAAGGTGACAGGTGAGAGGCCAGAGCCCTCACACATACATGGCCCGGGATACAATGAAGCCTTTGTCCTGGTAGGAATCCGAGGGGCTGTTATAGGATAGGGTGTCGTAGATGGGGTTGATCTTGTCGACATAATTTTCCTCTGTCTCCTCCTCTTCCTCGTCTTCTAGATTCAGGGAAACCCCTTCCACATTGGTTGGCCCCAGGGGCACCACCATAGGGGGCGCTAGGCTTGTGGCCCCCAGCAGCAGAGGTCCTGGCCTCTCTTCCAAGGTGGGCAACTCATGGTATCGAGGCATTTCCTGGAGGAGGGTAGAGAGGGGAACTCAAATTCATCTCCTGAGTGTGACACAGCCTCGGCCTGCTCTTGAGCCAGAAGTCCTCCCCACGCCAATCAGACCCAACTTCACTGCATCCTCCTCCTGCTGAGTCAACACTGCACCGGGGACAGTCACACAGCCTGTCTGTAACCCCAAAACCCACATCATGTTCTTCACCCCGTCATTCCTGGGCCTTACTTTTGCCCCTTGATCCCCAAATCTTTCACCTACGAACATCTGATCTCAGTAGTGACTTTAACTATTTCACCTTGAACCTTAAACGGCCCCTTGGAGACAGACATTGCTGCCTGAGTATCCTGACCTTCAGTGGTGACTCTGTTTTCTCCTCCCAGCCCCAGGCTCAGCTGACAAGTATCACAGCCACACTGATCTTCACTGACCCAGTGGCTCTGCCTGAATGTCCTTGGACTTTTCATTCCTGGTCTCCCGCCCTGAATCCTGAACACAGCTCATTATTCTGAGAGCTGACCTTGAGAGGTGACCTTTGCTCTCTGCGGTCTCTTCAACCCGATACCACCCCACCCCACCCCCCTGCCCCTGAGCTCCTACCTGCTCAGTACAGGAGACACCAGCATCAAAATAAGGGGTCTTGAGCGGGCTGTGCTCTGAGGCTCCCAGAGTGAAGAGCTGGGAGGGCTGTGGCAGGAGGGGAGTGCAGATCAGGACCCCCCACTGGCCTCTCCTGCGCGCCCCACCCCCACCCTGGCCCGGGCTGGGGGTCTGGAGCCCGGGCTTGGCCTCGGGGAAGGGCTCACCGTCTCCGGCTCCTCTAGCTTCGCCTTCGCTTTTGGGGTGGGTGGCTGGTAGGAGGGCGGTCCTTCCAGGCTGTGGGGTAGGAGGTAGGTGACCCAGAGGCTGATCCCCAAGAATGTTTCCCCACCGTGCCCAGGATTAGGGAGCTGCTGCTCTCCGAGTCCGGCTCTCCCTTGCTGCGGCCCTGCCTCCACCCTGACGGACTCCTATTCACCCCTCTTGTCCAGGGAAGAGCCCCAGAGTCTCTTTTTTTTTTTTTTTTTTTTTTTTTTTGCGGTACTGGGGATCGAACTCAGGACCCTGCGCTTGCTAGCCCAGAGTCTCTTGAGGGATCAGGAGTTCCTGTCACTCCGGTCCCTCGGGTGCTGCTGAGCTTGTAAGTGTATTGTTCTGCTAGAGAGCTGGCCGTGAGCTCTGTGAGGCAGAGCGCGAGGCCACAGCTGTCTGGACAGAGTCCCCAGAACCCGCTCTGAAGAGTGTGGAGGAAGTCTGTGCGTGCGGAACAGGGCAGCTCTCGCCCGTCAGACCCCACTAAGGCCACAGTCCCTCATTCTGAGCCTTGAGGACCAGCGTACCCAGGGACACGACTGCCTTCACTCGGCCCCCCTCATCATCTCTGTCCCTCGGGCTGGGTCACGGGCCCATCTGGCCTCTCAGAGCCCCCTGCCCTCTGCCTCAGTGGCCACGCCGGTCCGGTGCTGTCTCCTGTACCTCAGCAGCGCAGGGCACGGTACTGGGCTGGTCATGCAGGAGACAGCAGCAGGTTGCAGGTTTACACTCTCCTGTGCATGAGAAAACTTGGGGAGTCTTTCATGGGGGGCAGGTATTGGTGGTTAAACCAGAGCCTCCCATGTTAGGCCACTGAGACATATCTTCAGCCTTTTTTATTTGTATTTTTAAAAGTTTGAGGCAGGATGTTGCTAAATTGCCTGTGCTGTTGAACTTGCAATCCTCCTGCCTCAGCCTCCTGAGTAGCTAGGATTATAGGTGGGAGCCACTTTTACATGCAGACTGATTCATTTAGGGACAGGCCCAGGCAGGTACATTTTTAGTGAGTGCCCCCCTCCTGCCCTCCATGGTGTTATCTGAGAAAGTTCTGGTCAGAAACATTAAAACAAAACAAAACAAAACAAAAACCCCAAACATTAAAACACTTGATGGGGGCCAGGGATGTAGTTCAGCAGCATAGTGCCTGCCTAACAAACATAAGGTCCTGAGTTCGATTCCTGATACCAAAAACTCCCCCAAAAACCAAACAAACAAAAAAAAATCCCACTTGATGGATAAATTTTAGCAAGAGATTTAAGCCAGGCGTGGTGGTGCACCTCTGTAATCCTAGCACTCAGGAGGCTGAGCCAGGAGGGTTGTTTCAAGTTTGAAGTCAGCCTGGGCTACAAAGTGAGCTCAAGGCCAGCCTGAGCTGCATAGTGAGACCCTGTCTCAAAAAGACAAAAAAAAAGAAAGAAAAAGTTTGTCTTATCATTGTGCCCCTGGCTTCCAAGGCCAGTAACCCTGAATCCTTGTTGGGTCAGAGATGAGGTGTGAGGCCTCCTTGAAGTCACACATATAAAGTGCATCTCACCAAGTCCAGCATGTCAGTGCTCTACAGAGATTCCTCCCACATTCAGGCCCCCTACCCCTGACAGTGGAGATCTGAGGTGCGCACGTGGCCACACAGAACGAAGACTACATTGCCCACGGGCGTGACGGCGCACACCTGTCATCCCAGCACAGGAGGGCTACTGAGTCTGAGGCCATCCCAAACCACGGAGCGGGACCCTGTCTCAAAAAACCAAAAGCAAACAACAGAAAACCTTGCAGCTGGGACAACCGGGTGACAAGGTCCTGGCTGAAGGGAAAGGAGAAGTAATAGATACTTGTCAGCTGTGTCTTTACAGGGAGTCAACTGCCCCATAGTTCTTCTCTCCTTTCACCCCCGGGGGTGCAGCTGAGAAGCCAGGATGGTCCTGGGGCGCCATCTTAGAATGTGAACGAGGCCACCTTCCTGGGGAAGGGTGAGCCTGGCTTTTGATGGCTTCTGGGATCATAGCTGTCACCTCTGCACTTCACAGGAGGAAAAGCCTTTCCTCCCCACCCGATTTCAGCCTTGTTATGTAAGGTGTCTGGGTCCCGCGGCCTCTCTGCACGGTTCTCTCCGTTCCCCCCAGGGGTCCCCGATTCTGCCACCCCTCCCTAGCTGCTTCTCAGGACCCATCACTCACTCATCCTCTTCCTCAGCCCCTTGCAGCCTCTGCTCCTTCCGCTGCTGCCGGCAGATGAGGACGCCCGTGGCAGCCACCGCGGTAGCAATGATGGCGGCGATGATGCCCCCGATGATGCCTCCAGTGGCACCCGCACCTGCTGTGTTGGGTGTCTCTGCAAGGACAAGGACGGGGTGAGGGGCCTTTGGCAGGGAGCTCCTCGTTCCCAGCCCCACCTGCCAACCTCCTTCTCCATTCAGCTAACCCTGGAGGAGCACAGGGTCCAGGAGATCGCATGAACCGCCCATGGCATCTCCACCCTCATGGAATTTAGGTTCTGGGGGGTGGGGAGGCTGGCAGCAAACAAACACGTGGGACATCTCACCTGTCAGGTGTGAGTCAGTGGTGAAGAATAAAAACATGGAGTGGGGAGGGAGATGAGAAAGTGCAGACCCCAAGAGGTAGACAGGGCTTGCTATGTGGGGACATCTGGTCAGAGACCCGAGGGAGATGCAGAAGACAGCTGTTTGTGTGTCACAGACAGAGGGCACAGCCGGTGCAAGGGTCCTGAGGCAGGCTCACGTGGTTTGTAAGGAGCAGCAAGGAAACCGTGGGGCTGGGGCAGAGTGAAGAGGCAGGAGATGAAGGGAGGGAATGGAGGGGTTAGCTGAGAGGCAGAGAACTGGGCCTGAGGAACTGAGCCCCTCATCATGATAGGGCTTAGAGCGGCTCCCCAAGACTAACAGAGGAACAGAGAGATACAGTCCCAGCCTCTCCCACCTCTGCTCCTCCCATCTGTCTCTCCTCAGGGAGCAATGACCAGCTTACTTGGCCGTTGCCCCACTGACTGCACGGCCCCCGGCCAGGCACACAGTAGGTTGATGTCTAAGGAGGGCTGCTCCAGGACGGACTGTGCCAGATGGACAAGCTCTCCGGCCCTGCCTCCCAGCCTGGCGATGGGGTGGGCAGAGGAAGTACAGGGGGGAGAGGCCCCACCCACCCCACCATCCAGATGAGGAGAGGCAGCTCCCAGGAGATGCTGTCTGCACCCTTCCTCCAGCTTCGGGCCCCAGCCACCTTCCTTCCTCTAGAGGGCTGCAGACTGTAGGGTCACGTTTGCGGAGCTCAATCCTCGTGCCAGTCATCCTGGACATGGGCTTTTCCTGTCGTCCTCGCCACAGGCGCAGAGATGGCCCTGCTCAATCCATCAGGGCTACCATGATGTCCCCAGCTTGGGCTGGTCAAGCTCTGCACGGAGCATGTGTAAGTTGGGCTGGCTGAAGAAACACATGGATCCAGCCCCTGGCGCTGAAGTCGCTGAGACTCTGGAGTCCATCGCAGGCAGGTCCCCCGGGCACTGGAGCCCCTACCCCCTTGATGCAGATCAAAGGTGGCTCCATATTCCAGGAGGCCCAGGAGGCTCAGGACCGCAGGTTGGGTGGGTCACAACCAGTTCCTCCCCCTCCCTAAGCCACATCCTCGGTTTTGTAGCTGGGTGCAGTCGGGATGTGCCTGAAATCACCCATAATCCCCTGGGGCCTGGGGCAGTGGGGAGGAGGGAGGCTGGGAGGGGCCCCTGGGTAATGAGTGAGGGGGCTCTCCTGGCATCCCCAGCTCCCGTGCCTGTCCCACAACCCAAGAACAGAGCATGGTGAGCAGCTCTCCCTTCCTGAGGTCCTCAGCAACCTAGAGGTCTGGCCTGCAGGGTGTGAGAGATCAGACGGCAGCCTTTGCCCTCTGAGGAAAGCAGAGGCTGCCCTCTGCTGCCCCACTGTAGGGCCCCAAGTCCAGATAGCTTGCTCTCTCTGGGGAACCCAGGGCTCTAATCTGTACCTCTGACCGCTGTACCTCTGTCCTGGGTCCCAGGAGCCAGACACCCCAGTCCTGTAAGCCCCCAGGGCCATCGACCCAATTCCTAGTGCCAATAACCTCGATTTTTCCCAGGACCGAAAAGGGGGTCTGATGTATTACAAGACACCCTGAGGTTTTCTTCCAAGGCATTTATTAACTCCTGAGTGCCACAGGGCCAGGGGCAGGCTGGGGCCACACACGAGTCTGCGGGGCCCTCTCTGGTCCTCACGTCTGTCTGAGCGCCCCACTGCCCATACAGCCTTGGAGGCGGAGAAGTCCAGCATGTGAGTCCACCTCCCTCAGTCCAAGATAGAGATCAGGAGGTGACATCCAGTTTGTCAGCCTGGGCCGGCTGGACAGACCCGGACAGACCTGTCCAACCAGTCTGTGGCCCTCCTGGCTGCCGCTGGGGCAGGAGGCTGTGTCTCTGTCCCGTGCCTCTGGGTCACACGTAAACCGCCCGCCTCGAGATGAGGGAGCCATCCAGGTGCGACTCCATGTCGTCCTTCAGTGAGGAGGGCGGAGGCAACATGAGGCCTTCCTCTGGCTTCTCCTCTTCTTCCTCTTCCTCCTCTTCCTCTTCCTTGCCAACCGGCCTCAAGGGACCAGGCGCCGTCTGCGTCCAGAACACAGGCCCGCCGTTCCCAAACATCTGAGTTTTTCCATCATTGGATCCCCTGTCAGCATCGCGGCTGCCACCGCCTCCTGCTCCTCCTCCAGGGCTCTTCCTCCTCCTCCTGGCCCTGAGCAGGAGGAAGGCGATGGACCCCCCAGCCAGGAGAAGCAACACCAGCAGCACCCCGCCCACAGCCCCCCACACCAGCGGACCCGCATCTCCGGAAGATGCCTGGGGAGTGTCTGAGGAGAGAGAGGAGGGGGAGAAAGAGAGAGAGAGAGAGAGGTCAAGAGGGCGTGTCTGGGGTGAGGTGCGCAGGATGGGGGTTAGTGACAGAACTGGGGAGCTGCCTGACTGAGGTGAGCAGAGGTGGGGCGATGCCGCAGAGCAGGGGCTCCCAGGCTCGGATCTGCGCCTGCACCATCAGTGCAGATGGCTGAGCTGCAGCTGGGGCCTAGGCATGGTGCTTCCTAGCATGCATGAGGCCCTGGGTCCCATCCCCAGCACCACGCAGCACACACACAAAAAAAACAACCAAAATCAATTGCTGGCCAACATTTCATTTCATTTTTTTCAACATTTCAAATCCAGGCAATTTCACTTAAAAACTCGGACGTGTGTGTGGTACTGGGGACTAAGCCCAGGGCCTTCTCACTGAGTTACAGCGCCGGTCCTTTTGTAGTTTGAGAGTGTTCTTACTAACCGGACTTCAAGTTGTAACTTCCTGCCTCAGCCTCCCACAGTGTTGGGATTTTATGGAGCCTGGCTTCAGATTTCTGTTAAGGTGGGGGAAACATTAGGTAGGTCAACACAGGACTCCTCCCCATGGGTGACTGCAGGTCAGGGGGGCAGGGCTCCCCCAGATTCCCTGAGGTAGAGGCAGGGTCCCAGTTAGGGTGTGAGGCTCTCAGCACTCAGAGAAGGGCGAGGCCCCCAAAGTGCAGGGCAGAGCAGTGCAAGGCTTCCCTGCTTCCTCTCAGGCCTTACCAGCCCGATTTCTCCACAGTGGCTGCATGGGTGGCAGAGAGGAAGCCAGGGAGTGCCAGGAGGGACAGGGTGGACACCCTAGCACTGCTCTGGAGCTTCACACAGCGCGTCCCCCACCTCTGTGAGACCTGAGCTGGAGGCTTCGACCATGCACACCCACACCAGGAGGGGTTGGCGTGCTGGCTCCTGCAGACCTCTGCTGCTGGTCATTCCTTTCTTTCTTATGTATACTGTTTGGAGACAAGGTCTTGCTAGGTAGTCCAGGCTGGCCTGGAACTCACAGTGATCCTCCTGCCTCAGCCTCCCAAGTGCTGAGATTACAGGTGTGTGCCATAGGCGTTTGCCTAACCTTCCAGCATACTATTTTTAGAATAATGTCTTCACTGTGTGTGTGTGTGTGTGTGTGTGTGTGTGTGAGTTGGGGGTGGGGTGCTGGGAATGGACACTAGGGCTTTGTGCATGCTAAGCAAGCTCTCTGCCCCTGCGCCATACACTTCTGGCCCTACAGTGGTGTTTTCAAATAAGTGATCATGATTCAGCATACTGCAAGAACTGTTTGGTGATTTTCAAACAACGTTAAAAAAAAAGGAAAAGGCCGGGCATGGTGGCGCACACCTGTAATCCTAGCACTTGGGAAGCTTAGGCAGGAGGATTGCTGGGAGTTTAAGGCCAGCCTGGGCTACATAGTGAGCTCAGAACCAGCCTAAATCACATAGCAAAACTATCTCAAAAATTAAAAAAAAAAAAGAGGACAGAAACTTGACTGGGAGGGCACATAAACCAGGCCTTCCACATCCTCAGGATCCAGAATACTTCTATATGGAAATGTACAGACTGTTTTCCTAAGCAATACTGCACAATACCTATTTTCACAGCATCTACACTGGATTAGGTCTGGGAAATCATCTGGAGATGATTTATTGTCTACAGGAGGAGGTATATGGGGATCTATGCACATACCATCTTGGAAAAGGTCTATCCCCATGTGCGTGGTGTATACCTGTAATCCTAGCACTTGGGAGGCTGAGGCAAGAGGATCACAGTGAGTTTGAGGCCAACTTGGGCTACATAATGAGTTCAAAACCACCCTAAGCTACATAATAAGACCCCATCTCAAAAGAAAAAGAAAGAAATGAAAAGTCCAGTCCAGAAGAAGATACAGAAGTCCACTGTCTGTCTATGCCTACATGCTGGGTTGAGGCAGGAAACAGGTCTCTTAGAGGGAATTTGGCTCAGGAGCACCTGCAGGACGTGCTGCTTTGGACCTGAGGTCTGAGTCTGCTCAGGAGTCTGTGGGTCCAATATGCTAAGGCTCCCTGAAAGGACATCTGGCCCAAGGCACAGCTGGTGGGCCAAGGTTTGCCCTGGTGTGAGCCCCGGATCGTGCTCACGACAGCATGTGCATCTGGATGTGTGTGTGTCTGGGACTGAGGATCAGTGTCCTGAGACCTGTCTCCTGGGGTGGCTGGGTCTCTAGCACAGGGCTGGCTGCTGGGGCCAGCACTGTCACACTCTGCTCCCACATGCGCATGCGGGTGGTGGTGGTGGGGCACCCCTGAGGCAGTACTAAGAGAGGTACTTTCTAGGTTTGTGTGGTTCTCCTGGGCTCTGGACAGTGTCACAGGCTTTGTTCCATGTGTCTTGGCGAGAGCCTCTCTCTCCTGGGTGTGTGTCTTGGTGACTGTTGCTGTGTGTGTAGGGTTACACTGGGTGAGAGTCTGTCTGCATTCCCACGCTTCTCTGTGACAGGACTCCCGGCCCTGCCGTCTCTGCAGATCCTGTCCTGCGGGCTGTGGCTCTGACCCCAGGGCCCGCTGCACCTCGCTTGGGGCAATGTGTCGTGGGAGCTGTCTAAGTGCTGCTTCCCAGCAGATGCCTGGCCCCATGCTTGGGATTGGACCCTGTTTTCACTGTGGGCCCAGGCTGGTTCTTGCTTGTACTGCCTCTGTGACTTGGGGATCAGCTGGGTTTCTGAGTGGAGTGCGGGAGCTGGAGATTCTGTCTCTTAGGCCCTGTGACTCTGGGATGTGTCACTGAGTATCCTGGGATTCTCCCTGAGTGCCCAGCATAGGCCTTGACCTCCTTACTCCTAGTCCTGCCCTGGTGCCCAAGTCCAGCCCCAGCCTGGGGCCAAGGAAGGAGCAGCACCATGCTCCTCTGTGTCAGCAGGGTGGTCACAGTCCCTCCAGCCCCAGCGCAGCCCCAGACCTGAGGGAGGATGACTCATGGAGGACAGGGTTCTGCACTCTCAGCCCGACCCACTCACCTCGGACCAAGACGACCTGCTCAGCACGGCCTGTGCCCACTGCGTTGGTGACTGTGCAGATGAAGGTGGTGTTGACCAGTCGGTCCACTGAGTGGACAAGCAGCTGGGGGCCCTTGACCACTGCAGAGGCTGGGAAGGCACCTGAAGGCCTGGGTATGGGGTAAAGCGAAGGGACAGCAGGGTCCACAGTGAGGAAGAGGCCAGTCCTGATGGCACACGCTTTGATGCCAGGGCCTAGACTCACCCTGGAGACCCTAGATGCTGGCCCACCTCCCTCAGGGCCAGGGTCCAGGCCCAGCCTCCTCCTCCCTCAGATCCAGAAAAGAATTTGAGACCCACGAATTTGAAACCTCCAATCCTCCTTCCTGAGGCCCAGGAATCTTGGTCCCAGCCCCTTCTACCTCAGACCGGGTTCTGCTCCCCTGCACTCACGTGCTCCAGTCATAGCCTGTGGGCTCTGGATTGCTGCGGACATCACAGCTCAGGGTGGCCTCACTGCGGCCAAGGTACCAGTTGTCATCGTAGCCAGAGATGGAAACCTCGGGCGGGTCTGGGAAACAGATGCATAGGCTCAGGGATGGAGAATCCCCACGGGATGGGCAGCCCAGCAGCTGGACAGGAATTCTAAAGCACGGTGGGTGGCCAGAGACACACAGGTCTGGGGCATTCTGTGTGTGCTGAGGCAGGTGTAGACCCTGTCCAGAAAAGCCACTATGGACAGCTCCTTTTGTCTGTCTGTTTCTGCAGTGTGGGGTGTTGAGCTAGCCGTCCTCCGGCCTCAGCCTCCCAGTGTTGGGACAACAGGCGTGTGCCACCTTGCCTGGCCACTGTGGCCAACTTTTAGGACATTACCACTGAAAGCAGTGTGTCTGTGTGGGAGAGGTATTTGTGATACACACGGAGTAGAGGAAATGGGAAAGAGGATTTCAAACAAATGCCTGGGAGGAAATCAGTACAGGCCAGGCTCTGGGAGGCAGTGAAGATCAGGCTTTGAGGCCTCAGAGCACACATAGCATCGCCTGGGGAAGGGGTGCCTAACACTGAGCCGGACACAGGGTGACTGGGGAAGTTTGCACTCACCAGGCTCCCAGGGAAGAGTGCTGGAAGGCCAGTTGTGGAGTCCTAAGTAATTGGGAGGCTGAGGCAGGAGGATGGCAAGTTCAAGCCCAGCCTGGGGAATCTTGTGAGATACTGTCTCAAAATAAAAAATAAACAGGGCTGGGGATATAACTCAGTGGTCCACCACCCCTGGGTGTGAGCCCCAGTATCAAAAAGCCAAACGGTGCTGGGAGGTGGCCTAGGGTGTCAATAAGGGGTGTTGCCACAGGCAGTTCCTGAAGGAGCTGGCCTAGAGGACATGGTCGGGGCAGGAACCAGTAAGGCCCATAGCCTATGAGGGAGTCTGTGTAGAGACGCTGGGCAATCCGTATAGACCTGTCTGGGGCAAGACAGTGCTGAGGTGGGCAGTGTAGACCCTGGCCCTGGGGAGTTGATAAGGACAGCCAGGAAGCAGAGCTCGGTAGCCAGCACCTGACATTTTCCTAGGGAGTCACAAACCCCTACTGGTGTCCAGCTACCAGTAAGATGTCGTTGGATGCACAATTAGGAAGAAATGCTACAAATTGGCTCTCTTTTTTTGCAGTACTGGGGATTGAAGGCTCTTTTTGTTTTGTTTTTGACACATGGTATTGCTATACAGCCCAAACTGGGCTTGAATTCAGGATCCTCCTGCCTCAGCCTCCTGAGTGATGGGATTACACCTGTAATGGTGTTTGGCACCATGCCTGGGTGCAGATTGGCTCATCGTAGCTGACTAGTGATGGGGCAGTGTGGCAGGAGCCCAGTGAAAGAAGAGAAGATGACGAGGGGCAGGTGTGTAGGTGCTGCCTGCGAGAGCCGGTGTGGACAGTGAGCCGGAAGCAGTGCAGAACTTGGCTCCAGGGAACCATGCAGACAAGGTTTTGGGGACAGTGGGGACAGTACGGGTAGCGTGGGGTCACCTGGAACACTCACAGCGCACAGAGAGGGTCACGGGCAGCAGCACCGGCTCCTGGAAGCTCTCGTGATCCACTTTGCAGGTGATTTTGACGCCATCTGTTCGGCCCAGGGGCACCATGGTGTAGCGGCTGGTGACAGTAACCGTGCCTGGCTGCAGTCCTGGCTCCTGGCTGTCTCTGGCCTCCCCATCCAGGGTTGAGATCCAGGTGATTTGTGCAGGTGGGCGGCCTCCCATGGACACACAGCGGGCCACCGGGATCGGGTCCAGGGTGAGCGTGACCTCCTGGGCTTCTGCGTGGTTCCGGGGCTGGGCTGGGGAGAACATGGGGGGTGGTTTACTCCTGTGCTGCAGTCGCTTAACAAACTTTTCACAGGGAGCAGGGCAGTCGGGCCCCACCGCCTAGGCTCAGACTCAGCTCTGCTGTCAGCAGCTGAGCAGCTTTGGCCAGTTATTTCACCACCCCGTACCTCAGCTTCCTCATGTCAGGCAGAGACAACATGTCCTGCCCCGTGTATGACTATAGTCCCAGCACTCTGGGAGGCTGAGGCAGGAGGATTACTGTGAGCTCAAGGCCAACCTGGGTTACACAGCAAGACCCTGTCTCAAAAAACAAAACCAACCAAAGTCCCCAGCCCAAGGGACTGTCATGGGCATCCAAGCAATCACCCCATCTGGGCTTAGGCCCAGGTCTGGCAAACACAGTACTACCTGGGTGTTGCCCATTCTGCCCTGGTGGCTCCTCCCCTCTGCTCCCAACGTGGCTGTTTATCTCTGTCTTTCTCACTAACCCTCTTGGAAAACACAGAAAGATCCCAGGGAGAGGAAGAAAGCAAAGTCTCCAAGAGGTTGTCCTCAGGGCTCTGACTGCTGTCTCCAGCTGCCTCTAGGCCTGTCCCCGCCCCCTGGGGCTCTGATGTGGCACATGTACCCTGACCGCCTGCCAGAGCCTCTGAGGTCCATGGTCAGCAGGGCACTGCGAGCTCAGGGAGCTGGCATGGGCCGCCCTCGGCTGACAGCGCAGGCTCGTGCCACCCACACTGGCCGTGGTCTGCTCTCCTGCCCACTTTGGGGTCCCAGATGCCAGCCCAAGCCTTGCGTCCTCAAGGGGACATCGCTGTGTTCTATTCAGCTTCCCCATAGTGTCTGAGGGGTCATCTGTTTCCCCTGGAAGACAGAGGTTGTTTTACTCTCAGTACTTATGATGCCTGGTACCTGGCAGTTTTTTGTTTTTGTTTTTGAGACAAGGTCTTGCTATGCAGTTCAGGCTGGTCTCAAACTCAGTGATCTTCCCGCCTCAGCCTCCCAAGTGCTTTCCTGCTTCAGAGAGGGCCCCCCCAGTCCCCACCCCACCAGCCGCCATCCACTCCTGGAACGCTCGAGGCTGGTGCCCACCTCCCGGTTCCTGCATGTGCCGCACCCTCTGCTTCTGTCCAGGACTCGCTGGACCTGAGCCAAGGCTGACTTCCCTTTCTCCCAGCCACTGCCTGTGTTGTGTTTTCCTAGCCTCCCACTCCTACAGCCTCTGGCTAACTGGTCCCTCCCACTCACCATCCCAGCTTCTGCTCTCTGGACAAAACTGAAGTCTTCACTCAGACCACAAGGTGGTGCATGATCGGGCCCCACCAGCCCGAGGCTACTCTCACACGACTAGTCCTTCCTTCCTCCCTCCCTCCATCTCTTCCTTCCTTCCTTCCTTCCAGGTATGTCCTGCCACAGTACTCTTCCCAGTGCCCAGATCTCTCCTCTCTTAGATATCTACAGGGCTCCATGCCTTCCTCTTAAGTTTTAGTTTAGGAATCACCAGACCTCTCTAGCTAAGACTACAACCTGTTCCTGTCAACTTCCACACTGCCTGCCTTATACTCTGTTTTTTAATATTTACTTACTTATTTGGTACTGGAGACTGAGTTCAGGACCTTTCACTAAGCTACACCCCTCCCTGCCCTTTTTTTTTTTAATCTAGAGACAGGGTCTCACTAAATTCCCCAGGGTGACTTCAAACTTGGGATCTACCTGCCTCAGCCTCCCAGAGTGTTGGGATTACAGGCTAGCGGAACCATGCCCAGCTTCATATTTAGATTATTTATATACTCTCTGGCGCCTCCTGACTGGAACATGAGCTCCAGGAGGGCAGGAAATTCTGTCTTCCTGTGTCACCCTGAAAACTTAGGAAACCACCTGGTAGGTGCTGAGCATGTCCTGTCGCCTGTGGCATCTTCAGCACCCGGAGAAGCACAGCAGTGCTTAACGAGGGCCTGCTGACTGAGTGATGTCTCAGGGAGATCCCCTTTTGCTGCCAGGACAGAGAGAGATGGATGGGGGGGCTGCTCCTGCCAAGTGCCCCGCTACTCACCGAGGACCCGGAGCCAGGTCACCCCTGAGCGGGTGCCCTTGGGGAAGGTGGCGAACTCGCACGTATAGTTGCCCTCATCCTCCAGGCGCAGGTCACGGATGGCCAGCGTGGCGTCGTATAGGTTGGTCTTGGCGCCCTGGCCAGCTCTGACGAAGGCCAGGCGCTCCTGGCTGGCCTGCTGGTTGGGGAAGTGGGTGCCGAAGTTGGGGTGGAAGGCAGCCACGGAGACTCCGTTCAGGCGGTGCCAGGTCACCTGCGTGACGTTCACGTTCTGGGTGTGTGGCAGCAGGTGGCACGGCAGCTCCACAGTGTTACCCATCTGGCCCTGCACCTCGGGGAGCACTTGGACCTGCATATCCTGGGCTCCTGAGGGGAGAGGAAGGCAAGGCTGAGGGGACAGAGACCTCCAGGCCAGGCGGGACTGGCGGGGAGATCTAGGCCAGGGACAAGGGACGCATCCTCGCAGTGGCGTCTCAAGGCAGGAGAGCCAGGCTCCCCGTGACGCTCTGACACAAGAACACAAGGTCCCCCATCGAGCAACATCAGATCTCTGCGGGGAGTCCTGCATTCCACTGTGACACCAGCTACACAAAAGCAGTGTCAGATCCTGTGGGTCCATGGCTCAAGACCATCGTCCACCCCCAGGTGACAACTGTGGGCTGCAGGTCTCTCTATGTAGACCAGACTGGCCATGAACTCATATGTAGACCAGACTGGCCTCAAACTCAAAAAGATCCTTTTGTCTCAGCCTCCAAAGTGTTGGGATCACAGGAGCGCACCACCACACCTGGCTCTGTGTATTTTTGAGACAGTGTCCCTGTGTTGCCCAGGCTGATCCTGAACTCCCGGGCTGAAGAGATCTTACTGGCTCAGCCTCCCAAATGAATTTCTTTCTTTCTTTCTTTTTTTTTTTTTGGTATTGGGAATCAAACTCAGGACCTTATGCTTGCCAGGCAGGCACTTATGTAGCGTGCCAAGTATCTGGGACTAAAGGCACACACTACCATGCCTTGGTTCCATTCATTTGTTTAACCCGTTCACAGAACTCGGGGAAACAGCTTACTGGCTTATTCTAGAAGCTGTAATGGAGGGTACAGATGAAGAGGCCCACAGGGCAATGCATGGGAGGAGCCCGGGGCTGCCTGCCCTGGGCGGTGGCGCCCATCTCTGGGGACTCCGTGTGTTCAGCTGTTGGGAAACTGGCTAACCTTGTCCTTTCTTTTTTATTTCAGTCCTAGAGATGGAACCCAGAGCCTTGGCCTGAAGCTGCATCCCCAGCCCCTTTTGTATTTTTTAGTTTGAGACAGGATCTCACTATATTGCTGAATTTTCCAGGCTGGGTTCAAATCAACTACTTTGCCTCTGCCTCCCAGGGTGCAAGGATTACAGACAAGTACCATCACGGCCCCAGCTCCTTTTGGGTTCTTTCAGAGGCATCATTGGAGATCAAGTCCACCTTCAGCTCCTCCCTGCCTCAGAGGTTCTGCCCCAACGCTGCAATCCTGCCTCGGCCTTGGCCTCAGTCTTGCTGGGGAGCAGTGCCCACCCTGAGGCTCCCTGGGGGTCTGACTAACAGTGAACTCCTGTGTATGCTCATGAGCCCAGCACTGAGGGAGGCTGAGGCAGGAAGATCCAGTTTGAGCCTAGCCTGAGCCATTTACCGACTTAGTGAGACCCTGTTCCAAAAAATAAAAAAAAAGGTTTGGGGGTGTAGCTCAGTGCAGAAGTCTGGTGCTCATCCCCAATACTGGGAAAAAAACAAAAACAAAAACATTACCTGCTATCGCTCGGGAGAGTTGAAGGGTCTTAAGAGTTATATACGCCAGGAATTATTTCATAAAATCCTAACAAGATTACATGTTATTATGGAATTACTGGTAATATTCTTAGGCATGAAAATTAAGTTGTGGTTTTGCAGAATACCTTTTGCCTGGAGCACAGAGAGCTGAAGGATCCCGGCTGCAATGTGCTCAGACAGTTCCACAAGCGCAAATCCCTCACCCAGTCACCCATATCACTTGCAGTGCGGTGGCTTTCAGTGTAGTTCCGGGGTTGTGCGTTCCTCCCCAGTCAGCTTTAGGACACTTTCAGTGACCCCATAAGAAATTCTCACTCCTATTAGTCATTTGTTTTTTGTGGGTTTTTTTTTTTGTCTTTTTGAGACAGGGTCTTGCTATGCAGCTCAGGCTGGCCTTGAGCTCACTTTGTAGCCCAGGCTGGTCTAGAACTCACAATGATCCTCCTGCCTCAGCCTCAGGAGGGCTGGGATTACAGGCGTACGTCACTGTGCCCGGCCTAAGTAGTCACTTCGGATCCACCAGCCGTCTATGGACTCATCTGCGCTACACCTGTCATACACTGTCACCTCTGGCCTTTAGCACCTGGCTTCTTCATTTCACATCACAGGCCTTTCCTCTTTTCTTTTCTTTGAGATACAGTCTGGCTATATAGTTCATTCTCACTTTGACCTCTCTGTAGCCCAGGCTGGCCTCCAACTCTTGGTAGTCCCCTTGCCTCAGCTTCCCAAGTACTGAGATCACAGGCGTGCGCCACCACGCCCAGCTCTCTCTTTCTTTTCTCTTCTTCCCTTCTGTTTATTTCTTTTCTGCAGTGCTGGGGTTCTGGAACCCCAGACCTCGGACATGTAGGGCAAGGGTTGTACCACTGGGCAATATCCTCAGATATTTTCTCACTTCTGACACAAACTGGGACAAGGAAGACTTTCTGGGCCATGTGCGGCAGTATAGTAGGATGACCATGGGCATAGACTTTGTAGTTTCTTGGGGTTTTTTTGCCTTTTTGAGACAGAGTTTCACCATGCAGTTCAGGCTGGCCTTGAGCTCACTTTGTAACCCAGGCTGGTCTTGAACTCATAGCGATCCTCCTGCCTCAGCCTCCCGAGTGCTGGGGTTACAGGTGTGTAGACTTCATAGTTTTGAATCTTGGCTTTGTCACTTCCTGGCTGTGTGACCTTACACGAGACACTTACCTGCTGTGCACCTTGGTTTCCCAGCTGTAAAGTCAGGCTAATAATAGAGCCCTGTGTCCCAGAGGATGTTATGAGGGTTCGAGAGTATTTGTAGAGCACTAGTGGGGCCTCAGGAAGCTGGAGATCAGAGCTTGTGAAATAAACACCACGAGGTTGCTGTAATTACAAGTGGCCCTTGATGCTCAGCCCAGAGTTGTGAGTTGCAGCAAGGCCCAGGGCACTGCCCCTTCTCTAGGGACAGCCACTGCCCAGTGGACAGCGGAAGTGTGCACAGCCCTGGCTCCACACACAAAGGAAGCCAGGGGACACCAACAGGTGGCCCTCATGAGGGTCCCTGGCAGAAGCAGTCCCAGGGTCCAGGACCATCCCCAGAGCACTGGGGAAGAGACCATGAGTGAAGGCCTCCAGGGGACATACACAGCATGTCGCATATGCGTCACACTCAAGCCACCTCGGGAAAGGGGGCCTCACCCTCTGCAGAGGACGGAAGCTGGGTGCAGAGCATCAGATCTGTGACAGATGGATGAGGGTGTCCCCTGGCTCAGTCCCTTCCCAACTGAGTCGCCTGCCTCCCACCCTCCTTCCTGCCTCCTCCACGTGTAACAGGGAGGCCCCTGACAGTCCCAGTCCTGTGCTCCCTGCGGGACCTGGCATGGCTGGGGAGTCAGTGCTTCACTGCATCTGGCTCTTCATGCACTTGCTGGGGCGCACTGGGGTTCTGTTTATTAATTTTTTTTTGGCACTGGGGATTGATCCCAGGGCTTCCATACTGAGCTACACCCCCATCCCTCTTTTATTTTCAGACAGAGTCTTGCTAAGTTCCTAAGTTGCCCAGGCTAGGTTTCAACTTGGGATCCTCCTGCCTCAGCTTCCCAGAGTGCTGGGGTTACAGGTATGTGCCACCAGTCCCAGCAGCACAAAAACCAAAAAACAAAAATTAAAACAAATCCAGACAAAACTCAGGACATGGGGCTCCTGGGACTCAGGTGGGCTGAGGAAAGGCCTTCCTCCCTCCCACACAGGGGCTTCCTTTGGGCTCCCCCCAGTCCCCTTAGGTGCTAGGACCTGCCGCCTTAGGGCGCCCAAAGGGAAGGGCACTCAAGAAAAGGCACTGTAGGCCTGCGTGGGCCACTGCAGAGAGAGCACAGCTGCGTGGAGCCAAGGAGCTCAGTGTCCTGGGAGCACAGGGGTAGGCAAGGGGGAGCCATAAATGGTTCTTCAGCCAGAGAAGAGCTGCCTTTGGCCAAGGAGGGCAGGGGATGAGGCGGACAGAATGGATTGCAGACAGCAACATGGCCTGCGAAGGCGTCACCAGAAATCACACAGAGCCACTCTGAACTTCCTGGGGCAAATCCCTTAAGAAGATCTCCGGCCGGAGTGAGGTCTCCTCCTCTTTCCTGTTCCAGCCATCTGTATGTCTTGTCCTTGGACACCAGCACCCCAGGGTGGGGATCACTGTTCCGGGCCTGTGACCGACTGATGGCAAACGCTCAGTGTGTGCGCGCTGAACGAACGGGGTTGCAGGTCCCGTTTGCCACTACACTCCCACCTGTCGCGGCTATGTCCAGATGTCCCCCCAAAGCCTCACTGGTCCTAAGTGCGGCTTTTTCAGAGGCGGCTGGATGTAGAGTGTGTTGTGCTGGGATTAAAGGCGTGAGCACTATACACACCCTAGGTGGGTGACCCTGCATGAAATATAAGGGACAGGAAGTGGGCAAACGAGCTCCCACCTGCCCGCTTGCCATGGGCTGCTCCTCCTCTGTGCCGCCCCTCTGCCAAGCCGCCCTGCCCCAGAGCTGGCGGGCTGTGGGCTGAAACCTCCACGGACTGCGAGCCAAACAAACCTCGTCTCCTTTAACTTGGGCGTCAGGTATCTTGTCTCAGGCACGAGGAAAGTGAGGCAGCACCTGACGCCCCTGTCTGTCTCCAGTTCTGAATGAACGAACGGGGCAGTTGCAGCCAGGGGAAGGGGAAGGAGGCCATTTTTAAGGCGTTTCTGTCTCAGGGAAGAGTGTCGGGTCCCAACCTTGGAGTCATCCGGGTTTCTCTTTCCCTTCCCCCACAGGAAGCCCATTAAGAAATCCTGCAGGCTCTATCTGCAAATTGCATCACAGGACCGGGCAGGATTCCTCCCTGGGCCCCACCCTGGTCTAAGAAGCTGGCAGCGGCCCTTGGGATGTCTCCATAGTGTGGCTATAGCAAGGCATGTCCCTCCACTCTGCCTTGATGAGGCTCTGTCCTCTCTCAGGACAAAGCTTGACTTTGTGGTGGCCCACACAGGCTGCATGCCTTGGTCTACCTTGTTCCTCACCTCTTCTCCCTGAGGCTGGCCTCTGCACCATTCCTTGAACACCATGAAAGTGCTGCCTCAGGGCCTTTGCACTTGCTGCTCCAATCCTGCTCCAGTCTCTGCTGCTCCCTCCTTCCCTCCCCCCAGGTCTACTGCTGCGAAAGCATTCTCTGACCACCAGGGGGACAGTAGCAAAGACCCCTGGGCCCTGCTCTCTTTCCCCCCATAGTGCTGGCCACCATCTGTCGTCTTGAATCCTGTTGATCCCCCCCCACACACTAGCACATTGGACTTAGGGGAGAGATTGATATCCACTGAGTTCAGTGCTACATCCCCAGCAATCAGACAGGGCAGCGCTATGGCGGAGCCCCACAGATAGGTACAATAAGCCAGGGAAATGGACAGCAGGAATCCTGCTGTGCTAGGCTGCACAGGCTGAGGCCAAGTCAGAGCTGTGGCTCTGTGCTGAGGGCACTGGGTAGCCACGGAGAGTTAGAGTTAGGGAGAAGGGAGTGTGTAGCTGGGGTTGGGCCGGGTCAGCTGGGCAGGGGACTGAGGTGGGAGGGGCACTGGCACCGAGTGAGGACTGCGTGCAGCCAGTGCCTCTCCCTGACCTTGGCAGGGACAAGGCCAGCACCGTGCCAGGGGAGAGTAGCTATGACAGCTCCAGCCGCCCTCCGCTTCCCTGCCCAAGTCGGCTGGCGACAGTGTTACAGAAGTGTCAGTGAGGTCCCCAAACACACTTCCTGTGCCTGTGGGCCGGGCCTGCAGGCTTCCATCCATGGCAGAGGAGCAAAGGTGAAGGCCAGGGAGAGCTGCAGGGGACAGGCCATGGAGCAAGAGAGCGTGAGATGCAGGGAGGAGGACAGTGGTTTGTGGAACCACAGGGCAGAGGGGCTGGCATCTGGGGCCTGGACCCCTAGGTCTAAGGGAGGAGGTTGGATCTGGCCCTGGGATTGCAGCCTGGCCAGCTCCTGAAGCCCTGCCTGGGCCACGTCCCTCAGCCTATAAGTCCCTCCCGTGGCAGGGTGTGGCAGGACTCAAAGAGGCCCTTGACGTCCTGTGTGCCTGGAGCACAGGCCTCAGCTGCTGCCTTCGCTACCTGGTTAATTAATTAATTGCATCAAATGCAGTGCCTGCCCCCGCAGCGGAACTCCAGAGCCGGTCTGGGGGTAAGCAGCCGTGGCCAGGGCACCGTGCACCCAGGCCTGGATTTCTCACCCTGCCTCCGGGCCTGCACCACTCATCGCCAAGAGCTGTCCCCTCCTGTCCCTGCAAGTCTGTCCTGTTCCCTCTCAGAGCTGGGGTCAGTCCCCCCCCCCCATGGTTGACTCTTGGGCCTGAATCTCTTAACTCAGCTCTTCCTGGCTGGGTGGGCAGATCCTGCCCACATCCTGCCGTGGGAGTTGGCACCTCAGTCCTGAGGGCTCCTGCCCAGGCTGTGCCTCCCCCTTGGTGTCTCCTGGAGTCTCTGGCCTGTGTTGGTTCTCAGGGACCAGGACTCAACCTGAGCCCCTCTCTCTATCTTTTAAATTTATTTTTCATCTCTCCCTTTTGAATAGCGTTACTGTGCTATAGTCCCCTGTGGTGAGACCCACCCCATGTGTCCAGTTCAGCGCCTTTTCCTGTGGCCACAGCCCTTTGTGTCCATCGCCCCAATCAATTCTAGAACCTTGTCATGACCACAGACACATCCACGCCCCGACTGTTCTCTGGTTTTCTGTCTTTGCCCCTCTCCTCCATTCCCTTCCCTTTCCACAGCGCTGAAGATTGAACCCAGGGCCTTCACACCGAACTACACACCCAGCCAGAAATTTCTTCTTTTTTATTTTGAGACAGGGTTTCCTGAGTTGCTCAGGGTGAGCTGGAACTTGCCCATGAGATCCTCCTGCCTCAGCCTCTCGAAGTGCTGGGATTGAAGGATACACCACCATGCCGGCTTCCATTCTCTCGTGTTCTTTCTTTTTTTCTGGGTCTGGGTCTCCTGTCTCCAGAATCTGCCTCTGCCTGGGATTCCCGGAGGCTCGGGTCTCTCCACATCTCTGGGCCACCTCTCTCAAGGTGTCTCTGTATCTCTGACCAGGGGTCTACCTGCCGCCTATCTCGACACATCCTGGACACATGTTCTTACTGCCTGGTCCACCTCACTGGGCCCCTTCTTCCCCTCCCCCTCCCGCCCCATTTCTCCTCATTGCTAGGACATTAAAAATGTAACAGCGTCGCAGGCGGGGGTGGGGTAGCTGGCTCCGGTGCACAGCTCCTTGTCCGCCCCATGTCTGCTGCTCCCTGTGGCCCCACAAGCTGCTGGCTTTGTGGCTCCCTGCGTCCTGGCCTCAGAGGGTCAACGTGTCCCAGCTGTCCCTAGGCTGGGGTCTTGGCTCCTTGCCTGTCACCAAGTGCCTGTGTCTCCTTGTGTCGCTGCCCTCACTCTGGTCTCAGCCTGCCTCCCTCCCCTGCCAGCCTCATCTCTCCCTGGGGCTGGACGTCACCCCCACCTCTGTGCCAGTCCCCTGGGAGCACCGGCCTAGTCCCTGGGTGTGGTCTTGCCCCTGCCTCTGTTGGCCTCTGTCTCCATCCCTGTGTCTCTGCCTTCTCTGTGGGCCCTGTCCCTGCAGTTCTCCTGCTCAGTCCCCTTCCCTAACGAGAAGAGACAGCTCAGCCTGTGTCCCCTCCTCCCCTCCCCCGCCAGGCCTGAGCTGACATGGAGGAGCAGGCAACAGGAGAGGGATGGGGCAGGCTGGCCGGGGACCAGGTGGGGCACCTGCATGCCCAGGGGGCCACAGAGGGGGACAGGGGCGCAGGGCAGGGAAACAAGCGTGGAGGGCAAGGAGGGAGAGATGGGAGGTGCAGGAGAGACAGGGGCCCGGGGAGGAGGAGGGAGGCAGGGTGAGAAAGAAGAGAGGAAGAAGGGGGAGAGTGAAGGGAGGGCGGGGGGGGGGGACAGGCTAAGATCGCTACAAGCAGAGGCAGAAGGACGAGCTTGGCGGGGAGAGGAGGCCCCTTCCTAGCGCTCCCAAGGCATCGTGGGACCTCTGAATCCTCCCCTTGGTTCTGCAGGGAAGTGACTCTGTCACTTCAGTTTTACAAAGGAGGAAATGGAGGCTCAGAGGCACTTCGGGTTGCAGCCAGCCAAGGGTTCCAAAGAGTCGGACTCCAGAGGGCAAGCCCCGGAGTCTGGCTGCCCACGGATGGCTGTGGGACCCTGGGAGAGTAGCTTGTCCTTGCTAAGCCTCTGTTTCCTCGTTCTCAACATGGAAACAGGAAGAACTCTTTCTTGGAGTGATCAGGAACCTTCTGAGACCAGACGCCAAGGTCTGGGGTTCTTGAGTCTTGGCTCAAGGTCTGGGGTTTAACCTAGGTGCGGTTCTGATCTCATCTGCCCATCGCTGACGCAGGAGAGGCCAGGAGTGGAGAGGCTGGGAGTGGAAGAGGAAGGTGAGGGCTTGGGGTTGAGGCCAGAGAAACTCAGATACATCAGGGGAGCTTGAAGGCCAGAGAAATCACCAGGTTTCCCCAAGAGTCTCCTGAGCCCCTCTCTGGGCAAACCCTTGGGAAACTCCAGCATCCTCGAGTTTCTAGCTGAGAACAGTCTGTCACCTGCGAGGGGCGGCACCCGATCTTTCACCTGTGTCCTCTCAGCCTCTCCCTCCTCCCCGGCCGCGGGGGCGGGGGGCAGGGCAGGTGCTGGGATTGGCTCAGCGGCTCCGCCCCCATAGCGGCTCCGAGGACAAAGGCACGACAGGAGTAATGATAAGGTACCGAAACCGGGGAGTCCCGGGAAGTCCGGAACCAGGAACAGGGCAGCTCCCCGCCTGCCTGCCCCTCCCCGGCTGGGCGAAGGCGATACCGGCCGGCGAAACTTCCCAGACCAGACTGCTCGCCAGGACCGGAGGCAGTTCCAGTCTTGGACCCACCCGGACTCAGTGTTGTGAGCCCCCAACTTCTGGACACAGCGGCCAGCCCTTGACTGTATCTGGAGGCCAAAGTAAGCACCCTCCTGATTCAGCTTCTGGCTCTCGGAAGACATCCTCTGACCAGTCTAGCCTGAAGCCCACCAGATCAAGCCTCCGGCCCCCAGTCCCACCAGGAACCCAGGAGGTGGGGCGCCCAGCCCACAATCCGATCTAGAACTCAGAAAGTGGAACCCCTTGTGACCCCAGTTAGTAACAACCCCTGGCTTTGATCTAGCCGAGATTGAGGGCAGGACTGGGACCCCAGACCCTCACCCTTTCGGACATAGTGGTCTCAGACTGCAAACTCCCGACCGGACCTGGTCCAGGCTCAGGCCCTCTCCCTCCAGGTCGCCCCAGCAATCATCCTTGGTCGCCCAGGACCCCAAAGTCCGAGCTCTCTATCCTTTCTTAGACTTTGTCTCCTGGCCCTTGCCCTCAAGTCCTTCCGGGCTCAGACTCTCACCCCGGCAAAAAGGAAACACGAGGGCGGGGGTCCCCTTCGCTATCATCACGACCCTCCCCCAAGGGAGGCACATTCTCTACATTCCTGGGGCCGGCAGCAAGCCAGGAACGGGTCCAGTACCACGGATCGGCGGCGGGGTGAGGAGGAAGGGGCGGGAGGCCTTGGCAGATCTCGGATTTAACTCCTTGAGCTCGAGGATCCAAGCCCCCTCCCAAGTCCAGGGCAGGATGGGCGGGTGGGGTACAGGGTGTGACGAATGAGGGACGTCGAGAGGAGGGGTTGGGAAATCGGAGAGGATGAGGTGAGTCTGTATGGAGGTAGGCCCAGCCTGGAAGGGAGCGCGAGAGGGGCCTCGAGGCCCGGGAGCTGGAATCGGGGAGAGAAAGGCGCTACAGAGCGAGGGGAGGGTCTCAGTATCCTACCTGTTTCTCGGAGCTGCAGCAGTAGCAGCGACAGCAGCGGCAGCGTCGGCAACAATCTCGACGGCGGGAGGGCTGCGGCCCGGGCCATGGGGGGCCCGGGAGGGGGCTGGGCCCGGGTGGGGACTTGTGGGCCACTCTGCGCTGGCCGATCGGCTGGGCAATCGAGCAGGTGCTTGGGGGTGCGGCCCCAGGCCAGTTCCCGCCGGTCACTGCTCTCCCAGCTAGGTTCTCCGGGCTCAGCTTTCCCCGCCCAGCTCCTGGGATCCGCGCCCCGGGCCCCTCACACAGCTCCGGCCTCTCGGACTCGCTGACGTCACTGAACCTATCCCCCACTCTCCCCCCTCGGAGCGGATCCAGGCTGCAGCCACGCCCCCTCTAGGAGTTCGGCCACGCCCCCTCCCTTCTCCAGAGCTCTGGGCCCGCAGCCTCCCAGGATTTTATACCCCAGGATCGCTCCTCCCACAGATTCTATCTCCGTCCTTTTCTGCGGTTAAACACCGCCCCTTTAGCATTTAGCCACGCCTTCGCTCCCGGGGCGTCCCCAAGCGCCCCGGCCCCCACCTGCAGGTCCCTCTACAGAGGTTCTGCCACGCCTCCTCGGGAACTTCCGGCCACCCCCGCCCCGCGAAGCCACGCCCCCATTCCCGGCTCCGGGCATCCAGCATGCCAATAACCTGTCCACTCTGGGCAGGAACTCATTCCGCCCACACAACCTTGGCCCTGCCCACAGCCCTGACCCCGCCCCTTCTGCGTAGCCAGGACCCTCTCGTCACACTTGCGTGAGGCTTGCGAGCTCTCATAGGCCCGCCCCTTTGCATCCCCGCCCACGCCGAGGCCCCGCCCTTCGTCCGGGCTGGGTTTCCAGTCTCCTGGCCGCTTGTCAGTCCCGCGTGCTGGGCACCTTTCTGCATACCCTTCCCATATACTCTTTCCAATCATTTCTTGCTAGATATCTCTCTTAGTGTCTGTCATTATTTTTGTATCTCCGTTCGTCCTTGTTTCTGTTTGGGTCTTTCCGATCTGATACCTCAGGGCTGCTTCTCTGGCTTCTCTTGTCAGTGTTTCTGTGTCGCGTGGTCCCCATGTCTCTTTCCGTCCCTTTGACTGTTTCTTGTTTTTGTCTCTACGTCTCTCTTGTTTCTCTTTTTCTTGCTGTGTCTGTGCCTCTGTTGCTCTCCGTGTCCCTGTCCCTCCCGCTTTCATTGGTGACCCTCCCTCCCCGCGTCCCCGGGTCCCCGCTCCAGCGCAGGGTCCGCGCCCCCTCGTTCCCGCGCCGCCCGCCAGGGGGCAGCACAGACCGCACTGCGGTGCTGGCCAGGCCGGGCTGGGTGGGGCTGGCCGGACCCGGCTCTGAACCCTGCAGTCCCTCCCCGTGTCCTTGTCCCATTTCCCCGCCGCCTCTCGGCGTCTTTGTGTTGCGCCCTGACTCGGCCCCTTTGTCTCCCGCCGGCCCGCGCCTCCCCGCCCCCACCTGCCTCTCACATTCCTGGCCGCGGGGCAGCCGCGGGCAGGAGCGGGCGAGCGAGCGGGCGGGCGGGGGAGGGGGTGGAGGCTGAGGAGGAGACGCCTCGAGGCGGGCGAGTGGGGCCCGCGTTTGGGCACTTCTCGTCAAAGGCCCCACAGGATGAGCCCTTCCCACTTGCCACACACCTGTCTCTCCTCCTGAAACGGGGAAGGGGAGGTCGCAGCAGCGCAGGCTCTCGCTGACCCCTGTCCAAGACTTGGTAAAGGTACTGTAGATAAACATATTTAGCACTCACTGTGGGCGGGTGCAGATCTAAACGCACTATGTGTTATTATCTTCTTTTGTTTTTTTGCGACAGGGTTTCACTTTGTAGCCCAGGCTGGCCTCAAACTCTCGCCGCGATCCTCCTGCCTCAGTTTCCTCCTGAGTACTGGGATTACAGGTGTGTGCCACCAAGCCCAGCACTACAAGTGTTATCTGAAACCAAACATGATAAGGAAACAGACACAGAGATGAAATGACTTGCTCTAGAGTTAGAGTTATAAAAAAATCAGGTGCGACTAGTGGAGTTTGGTGACCCATGCCTGTAACCGCAGCTCTTTGGGAGGCTGAGGCAGGAGGATTACAAACTGGAGCTCAGCCTGGGCAAATCAGACAAATCTTGTGTCAAAATAAAGGGCTAAATTGTAGCTCAAGGGAAAGGTCCTGGATTCAGTTCCTGGTGCAGGAAAAAAAAAGTGGCAGTTGCAGAATTGACTCTGTTTTAAGTGCTTTATTTATCTGAGTTTATTCCTCCCAAGAGTCCTGCGAATGGGACAGTATCATGATCTCCATTTCACTGCCAGGAAGTAGCAGGCCAGGATTTGGGCCTGAACACTGCTTTCTGCCCCTCTGCTCCGTGACCTCCAGATAAGCCGCATCTCAGGCTCCGCACAGGTGAACTGGAGGCCAGCTGGGCAAATAACTGCAACGTTGTCAACTCCATGCTGCTACTTTCTTTGTAAAACCCTGCCTGCCCACTTTCTCCCTCGAACCAAAGTACTGGTCGCAGGGAGTAGGAAGGTCCCCAGCACCCACTCTTCTGTCCTGCCACCAAGTGGGCGGGGCAAACCCTGAAGGAGCCCCAGGAGTGCAGGCTGGAGTCCCACACCAGCCCCAGGTCACGTGCACGCAGTGAGCACTGCTACTTTGTTGACAAATGACAGGTGGGTCTCATGCCTGGGAAGTCAGCTTCCATTGTCAAGGAGCCCCAGAGGCCGCACTTGGCTGAAGAGCCTTACACTCCAGAGGTGGGAATGCAGCTTCCTGAAGAGGCTGAGAGTCAACACCCAGTGCTTGGCCTGTCCTGTGGCCTCACTCTTTTCTTTTGGCAGTAGCTGCCCCACTCCCTGGGTTTCCTTAGCATGAGTCCTTCTGGGACAGAGTGGCCTCACCTGGGCCTGGCCACTGTATTCGAAGTCCTTGGCTTTGGTTCAGGAATGGGAACTGATCTGAGCCCCTGGATCCAGCTATGCCTGAAGGTAGTATGGCCAGTTATGTGACTAAATAATTTGTCCCTTTTCACTTACATCAATTTATTTATTTATTTATTTTTGTCTTTTTGAGACAGAATTTCACTATGTATTTGAGGCTGGCCCTCCAAATCACAGTGATCCTCCTGCCTCAGCCTCCCAAGTGTTGGGATTACAGTTCTGCACCACCATTCCTGCCTGGGCATCAGAGTTTTAGTCAGTCCCCCCCTTTGTCCGTCTGTCTTTCTTTTTTGTTTTATTGGTCATTTGCAACCAAACTGATGAAATCTGTCCCATTTCAGAAGCGATACAGATTTCTGCAGTGTCCCAAGGGCAGGGAAAAGGTGATGATGAAAGTTTTCAGGCCGGGTGTGGTGGCGCACACCTGTAACCCCAGCACTCAGGAGGCTGAGGCAGGAGGATCATTGAGAGTTCAGGATCAGCCTGGGCTACAAAGTGAGCTCAAGTCCAGCCTGAACTGCATAGCAAGACCCTGTCTCAAAGAGATTAAAAAAAAAAAAAAAGTAAGAAAGAAAGTAAGTTTTCAGAATCACTGGGCATGGTGTCATATGGCTGCAACCCCAGCACTCAGGATGCTGAGGCTTTGTTCTGGTGCAGGACACGGGAAAGGGCATTCCCAGGAAGGAGAACAGCAGTCACCAAGCATGGCAGAAGCATAGTGTGTGAGTGGGTGTGTGTGAGGAGCAGTGTCTCTGAAGGCCCCAAGTGCCTGGTCGAGGATGGTCCAGCTCCTGGGAACAATAGGGAACCACAGAAGGTTGCTGAGGGCGGGAAGCGTGCTACAAACTTGTTTTTATTTCCTGGAGCCCCAGATGCCCAGGCTTACCCTTCTCTCCATGTTTTTCCTCCAGGCCCTGGCCAGGGTGGGAGGAAGGATCACCATGGGTCCAGGCTGCCATCTGTATGTGAATCCCCTGAGGTGCCAGGCAGGGGTGGGACCTTATGCAGATGTGTGCCCTTTTGGGGGCCGACCCAGACCTTCTCCTCATTGTAACTTTATATATAAAGTTATATATTCAGAAAAATCAAACACTCGGTTGGACAGGTGCTGAGTAGAGAATCCCCTCCTCTCTGGGGCCCCTTTCTCCTCCCCCACGCATCTGTTCACTCCCCTCCAACTCCCCAGGGTCTGTCCTCTGTGGTGTCATTCTGTCCTGTCCCTACCTAGACTAAGGGACGCCTCTGCGTCCTTCCGGTTGGCATAGCTCACACGTACTGCTGTGCAGAGTCTGCCTGCTTCCTCCTGAGCACTTCCCACGGGCATCTCACTCAATTCTCCCACCGACACTTGTATCCTCCGTGTGTTTTCATTTGCTTCTTGTTATTATTAATTATTATTATTATTGTTGTTTTGGTACTGGGAATTCAGTTCAGGACTTTGTGCTTGCCAGGCAGGCACTGTGCTGCTGAGCTATATCCCTGGCCCTTATTTACTGATTTTTTAAAGACAGGGTCTCTATGTAGTTCAGGCTGGTCTCAAACTCACTGTGATCTTTCTGCCTCAGCCTCCCTAGTGCAGGGATTACAATAATAT
Organism: Dinomys branickii; assembly: GCA_004027595.1. NCBI lineage: Eukaryota > Metazoa > Chordata > Mammalia > Rodentia > Dinomyidae > Dinomys > Dinomys branickii. Next base: position 26,206 of record PVLD010006399.1, on the reverse strand, counting down.
GGTATTCAATTTTGCTGTATAAAGGACCCAAGAGTCACACAAACAGGAACTCATGACACAAGGGAAGGATGAGACCTGCTGACGTACAATAGCCTCTCCTCCATCCATGGTTTTATTTACTGTTATTCTTTTTTTTTTTTTTTTTTGCGGTACTGGGGATCGAACTCAGGACCCTGTGCTTGCTAGGCAAGCGTTTATTCCACTGAGCTATATCCCCAGCACTATTTACTGTTATAGTTTGGACAAAACTGTCCCCCCCAAAAACCTCTTGCAGCTGGGTGTGGTGGTGCACATTTCTAATCTCAGCACTCAGGAGGCTGAGGCAGGAGGACTGCCACCAGTTTGAGGCCAACCTGGGCTACATAGTGAGTTCAAGGCCAATCTGAACTATGTGCGGAGACTGTCACACACACACCCGTGCTCGGAGCTGGGGCTCTGAGGGTGACTGGGTCGTGGACACTAACCTCTTCCGATCTGGCCATTGCTGAGCTCCTGCCGAAGTGCTATGGGGCGAAGGCTGCTGGAAGAGATGCTCCCTGGGCAGCCCTTAGCCAGTGCATCCCTCCCTCTGGCTCTTTCTGACTCTCTGTGTCCAGTCCTCGTGCAGTGAGCACCTCTCCTCTGCTGTGCTCCTCCACAATGATCTTCCTGCCTTAGGACGTTTGCCACGGACTAAAACCTGGAGAACTGTGAGCCAGAATAACCCTTCCTCCCTGAAGTTGTGCCGCTGAAAGCATCCTTAGAGCTGCATTGCCCTGGCTGCCTCAGTGTCCTGAATTTTCTCTAAACGTTTACCTTTCATGGTCATTTTGATTTTGGGGGAAGAGCTGGAGGCTGCATGGTGCCAGGTCTAGGGAGTAAGGTGGTGAGGGTACAGAGGGGTGCTCTTACGATCTTGCCTTTCTGTTGCATGAGATGCAGCAGCAGCAATCCCTGTATTTTTTATATTTCATGAAGAACCTCATAAAAGAGCACCTAGAACTGCTTCAGAAAGTGGCAAGGATTGGGTAAGTGCGTTTGCAGTAGAGGGGGTAGTATTTTCAAGGTACTAATAGTAATCTGTCTTTTACTGTAATATATATATATATTTTTTTTGAGGCAGGGTTTTGCTAGGTAGCCCAAGCTGGCCTTGAATTCGCAGTAGTGCTATTGCCTCGGCCTCCCAAGTGCTGGGAGTATGGGTGTGCACCACTATGCCTGGTTATAATTATTTATTTATTTTTGATAGGGTCTTACTATGTAGTCCATGATGGCCTTGAACTTATCACGTAGCCCAGGTGGGGCTCAAACTCTCTGCAATCCTCCTGCCTCAGCCTCCTGAGTGTTGGAATTATGGGCATGTGACACCACGCCTGGCTGTAATAAATTTTAATTTAAACGTTCACTGTATATATTGATCAAACTTAGTATGTCAAGTATTTTATCTCAGCAACAAAAAGCTTACAAATAGTCATAGTACAAATTATTAAATAGAACATTACAGATATAACACAATTAGTATGTTTAAATCATTTTATTATAGTATGTTTTAATTTTTTTGTTTGTTTTCAGAGTCTCACATGTAATTCAGGCTGCCCTTGAATTCACTATGGAGTCTAGGCTGGCCTCAAACTTGCAGTGATCCTTCTGCCTCAGCCTCCCAAGTGCTAGGATCACAGGCCTGCACTATTATGTCTTTCTCTTTTTAAGGCAAAGTCTTGCTAAGTTACCTGGGCTGGCCTCGAGTGCAATTCTCCTGCCTCAGCTTCCCAAGTATCTGGGACTACCGGTGTGTGCCACTATACCTGGCTTTAAAAACATTGTTATTAATAATTCTAATTTATAAAGTTATTTCTGTACCTAATTTATTAATAGTCATACCTCATTTATAACTTTATATATGTAACAGGTTCAGCATTGTCTGGTTTCTGGTGTTTGCAGGGGGAAGGTTTGGAACATGTCCTTGGTCGATGAGGGGGACTGTTATATCAAGAGTGTGAACTAAGCCAGCTGTAGTGGTGCACACCTGTAATCACAGCGCCCTGACAGGCTGAGGCAGGAGGGTTGGAAGCTCACAGTCAGCTTGGACAACTTAACTGAGATCCTGTCTCAAAAAATAAAAAGGGCTAGAACGCATCTGAAATGGTAGCACGTCCCTGGATTCCAGCCTCAAAAGTGAAAAAGATGAAGTGAAAAAGATGACCAAGAACAAGCAACGATCCTCCTGCCTCAGCCTCCCGAGTGCTGGGATTATAGGCATGTGCCACCATGCCCAGTCCCTTTGTTATTTCGCTATACTTTATTTATTTTTTTTTAATTTTTATTTTTTTGCGGTACTGGGGATCGAACTCAGGACCCTGCGCTTGCTAGGTAGGCGCTTATTCCACTGAGCTATATCCCCAGCCCCCTTTGTTATTTTGGTTCAGGCTCTCACTAAATCAGCCAAGCTGGGCTTGAACTTGCGATTCTCCTGCCTCCGCCACCACGACCCAATGTTTTAAATGAATTCATGGAGGATGAGATTTGAGTGTCTTGTCTGGCCTGGGAGCCCCTTGCTCTGGGCAGATTGCTGAGTGGCCTTGCAGGTGGCTCCCCCAAGGGACCCCATGTCCCTGGGTGTTGGACCTCGTTCATGGCTGGGCAAAGTCAGATGAAGAATGGTAGTGCCACCTGAGAGATTAGGGACAGCACCGCCAGGATGCTTATCTCACCCCCAGCCCCTCGGCCCTGCAGAGCCCCCTAGGGGCCGACGTGTGACCTGTCTCCGGCAGGTGCCTCAGAACCTGGGCTCAGGTGAAGTCCCCAGGCTAAGGACAAGGCCATGCCACAGGTGCGCCACAGGTGCTCACACTCTCTGCCCGCCCCAGTGCCACTGTGGTGCTGCTTGCTAGTTTTCCTTCTCCTTTCTTCTGTAATTCTCTCTCCCTGACCGGCCTGGAACTCAAGGTGATCCTCCTGCCTCAGCCTCCTGAGCCCTGGGATTACAGGCCTGTACCCACACACTCAGCTCTGGTTCTCCTTTGTGTTTCTGTCAGTCTCTGTTTGCTTTTGTCCCTCTAAATCTTTCTCTTATCTCAGAGCTTCTAGGTCCATCCCTCCTCCCACCCTCCCCAAGTCTCTCTCTTTTTTTGGTACTGGAAATGGAAGCCAAGCTGGGCTGTATCACTGAGCTATACCTCCCCACCTCCCCAGCCCTTTTAAATTTTGAGACAGGCTCTCCCTAAACTGCCCTGGCAAGACTCAAACTTGAGATCCTGGGGCTGGGGATATAGCTCAGTGGAATAAGCGCCTGCCTAGCAAGCGCAGGGTCCTGAGTTCAATCCCCAGTACCGCCAAAAAAAAAAAAAAAAAAAAAAAGAGATCCTCCTACTTCCGTCTCCCTCAAGGCTGGGATGACAGGTATGAACCACCACACCCAGCTTCTTCTGTCCCTCTTTCAAACTTCTCTTCCTGAGTCTCAGAAAGTCTAACTGTCTCCTCCCTCTGGCTCAGGCCCCTCATCTGGCCCACTTCCCCAGGGAATCCTCAGCTTCGGGGTCTCTGACCTCCTGAGAGGAGGCCCATCCACAGTCCCTTCAGTTCTACAGCAGAGAGAGAGAGAGAAGGAGAGGGAGGGAGACAGCGGGAGAGAGATCTCCCAGCTCAGCTCCCTCGGGGCTCCTGAGTGTAGGAATCTTTCCTTAAGCGGACAGCACCCATGCCCTGCAGGCCCCGGGTGCTGGTCCCCAGGCTGCCGGGCGGCGCTCTCAGACTGGGCATCTCTCCCTTCCACCCTGTGCATCTGAGTCACCTCTCCCCCCTCACCCTCTCCCTCCCTGCCATTTCTCTCTCCATGACATCAGGCTTCTCCCAAGGCAGGGAGAGGCACCTGCACCCCTCAGCCCCCTCCCTGCCCCCAGGGAGCTCTGGCCACTGGATGGTGTCCACGTGACAGACAGCATTTATTCCAGAATCCAGTGTCCACGTATAAGGGCTGGGGTTGAGGGTGGGCAGGGGATCCAGTGTCAGACTGTGTAGCAGGACTCAGGTGGGGGGACCCGTGCGAGGGAGGAGGTAAAAATAGCCCCGGCCAGCGACCCTCTGGCCTCGTCCCGGCCAGCCCCGGGCTCGGGTCCAGGAGCTATTCTGGGGCCTGGGAGAGTGACACTCCCTGAAGGAAGGCCCCTCCCCACCCCCAGCCTCCCGGCTCTCTCCCGGAGGCCAGGCCGGGCCAGGCAGTGGGTCCCTGCCGGCAGCCAGAGGAAGGAAGGGAGGGACAGGGCCGGGCTGGAGAAGGAGGGTGGTGGCACAGGGCTGGTGCTCCGGTGCCCACAGCTTACGGTCGGTGCCTGGAGCCTCCGGGCAGCTCGGGCTCAGCACTGCAGAGTAAACAGGTCACTCAGCCTGTACCCGCGAGGCTGTCCCCATGCCCAGCAGGCTCCCTGTCCCCAAAGGCCTGGCCCTCGCTCACCTCATCTCTGAAAGCCCCGCTGTTGGCCCGGGCTCCTCCCCCGGCCCCTTCCACGAGAAGGCCTGTGTGCTCTGGGCGCTCGGAGGAGGAGTGGCTCAGCTCTGGCTCCCCAGGCCTGGGGGGGGGCATTGGACGCGGTCAGGGATGGGGAAGGAGTCCAGTGGCAAAGGGGCAGGGGCGGAAGGGGGGTCCGGAGGCGGTGGTGGAGTTGGGGCGGGCTCTGGGGACACCAGGGAAGGAAGCCAGGGCTGGGGGATGGGGCCGCAGGGGCGGGTTTGAGGGTGGTCATGGGATGGGGCTGGGGTGGCTGGGATGGAGGCTCCCGCGCCAGGAGTCTGGTTGGGGCGGAGGAGGGCGGCCAGGTGCAGATGGGAGGTGGGCTTCCAGGGTGGGGCTGGGGCTCGGGCTGGAGGGGACTAGGACAAGGTGCAGCTGGGGGTGAGGTCAGCGTTGGGGCTCGGTGGGCGATGATGGCCACTCACGGGATGCCCTTCTCTCTGCGGTGGCAGCAGCCTGGGCGTCCCTTGCGTCGCATGCAGTAGAAGGTGGCGACCACGAGCAGCAGAAGGCCCACGCTGATGGCCACCGCCATGACGGCGATGCCGGCCTGGGCGGTCTGGGGGGCCACTGTGGGGACAGCGGGGCCTCAGCGCGGCAGGGCTCAGCCAGCACCGCTCCTGGCTCACACTCAGTGCCTCTGCACCACTCACCCGTGCCGAAGTGGAAGACGTGGCGCATGTACCCGTGGGAGTTGGAGGCCTCGCAGGAGACACCCTCTTGGCCCAGGGCACTGGTCACTCGCAGCTTCAGTGAGCTGCTTGCCCAGCCCTGTCCACTGTGGGCCTGCTCTGCCGGCTGTGGAGGCTCGGGTCAGGCCCGCACCGGGAACCGAGGGCCAGGGGTGCAGGCGGAGGTGGGGATGGGTGGCCGCTGGGGAAACGTGGGGCAGGGTCCCCTGCAGCTGGAGGAAGGTGCCGGAGAGCGAAGTCCCTTACCTGGCCACCGGACGGGTTCCAGGTGAGTTTGGGCTCCGGGTAGCCGCGGGCAGAGCAGATGAGCTCAACCTCGTCTCCTTCGGTCCAGCCGCCCTCGGCCTTGGGCTTCAGTTCCTTCGCCCTCAACTCTGGCGACCCTGCGGGTGATGGAGAGCAGGACAACGTGAGCAGGAGCCACACAGAGGCAGGGACAGGCAGGAGAGCGCAGTCGGCAGTGAGGAAGAGGGCACACAGAAGGCCCCCAACCCACCACCCTCCCCACCCAAGCCGCCCTGCACCCCGAACCTTGGACCAGCAGCCTGAAACTCTGAGTGCGGCTGAGGAGGGGGACGCCGGGCACGGAGGCCTCGCACACATAGGTGCCAGCGGAATCGAAGGTGAAGGGGCCGAGCGACAGCGTGGGTCCATCCCCCAGAGGGATGGCGTCCTGGATGGGACGGGAAGGGGGGACAGGTGTAAGCCTTGTGGGTGCGCGAGGGGTGCGGATGGGGGTCGGCAGGGGTCCTCTCCTTCCCACCTTGGTCCACTGCAGGGCGGGTGTGGGCCGGGCCTGTGCGGAGCAGGTCACGGCCACGCGGCTGCTGTTCAGAAACACGGAGAGCTCCTTCCCTGCGCTGAGCTCCAGGGGGTCCAGGTCTGCAGGGGGGGATGGCGTCAGCTTCCCCAGCCCCATGCCTGGGGGCTCTCCAGGGCAGGCAAACATCAAGCGACAACTGTCCATTTGAGGAAGTCTCCGCCCCCACCCAGGACCTGGAGCCCGAACCCCGTGTCTAACTGCGAGACACATGGCCAGCATCTGCTGCCCTGGCAGAGGAGCCCAGGGTAATGGGTAACCCGGGCGGGGTGAGTCGTCCTGTGATTGACCCTCCAAAGCCTCCTTATTTCCTTCTTGCGGTGCTGGGGATGGAACCCAGGGCCTCGAGGCTGCTTGGCAAGCTCTGCCACTGCGCCACCCCAGCCCCCACCCAGACCCTGGGCTCCTGTCTAAACCTTTGCCTTCTCCTCATCTCTCTGCAGCCATTATTTTTCTAGAAATTTTGATTTTTTTTTGTACTGGGAATCAAACTCAGGACCTTGCACTTTCCAGGCAGGTGCTTGTGCCACTGAGCTATATTCCCTGCCATTATTTCTCTTTTCTCTTCTTTTTCTATCTTGGCTCTATCTTCTTAGCTCTATCACTGAGCTATTCCCCTGGTCCTTTTTTATTTTTGAGACTGGGTTCTTACTAAATTGCCCAGACTGGGCTGGTACTTGTGATCCTCCTGCTTCAGCCTCCTGAGGGTTTACAGGCATGCACCAATGCATCTGGCTTTTTCTTTTCTTTTTTATTTTCAAGATAGAGTCTCATGATGTAGCCCAGTCTTGCCTCAAACTCACAGGGATCTTTCTGCCTCAGCCTCCTGAGGGCTGGGATTACAAGTATACACCAACACATCTGGCTCTGGCTATTTCTTTTAAGACTTTATTTTCTCTGCCTTTGAGATGGCTCCTCTGTGTCCCTCCGTCGCTGGCCCTCTGGATTTAGGAGCCTGACCACTTCCTTGTCCTCTACGCTCACTCACCTCCTCAGTCCATCCTCCACGGAGCAGCCCTCCTCTCTGCTTAAAAACTGGACAGTGGCTCAGGGTACTTTTGGCATGGGGGCCAAGTCCTTTAGCAGCCTGTAAGCCCTGCCTGGCCTGGCACTGCCCAGCTGTTGAACATCTCTCGCCTCCCCTTTTGGCTGAGTCCCAGTAAACATTCATGCTTTCTCTATCAGCGGAGCAGGGTGCTGCCCCAGGACCTCTGCACCTGCTCACCATGCCTGCAGCCACTCCCTACTTCCTTCTCCTTCTAGCCCTTCTCTCAGAGACCTCCTTGGCCCCCCCCCCCGCTGTGGACAGCTCTCCCTCCCCACCCTGCAAGATTGACTCCCCCAGCTGCTGAGAGCCGGGCAGCTGCCAGCCCGCAGCTGTCGTTCCTCTCTGGGAACTGCCTCAGCTGCACGGCCCCTCAGCCCAACTGGGGACAGCGGGAAGGGCTGTTCTAGCATCCGAGTCCCAGGGACCGACCAGGCCTCCTCCTTCAGTCTTCTGTGAGCTTCTGCCTGCCCATCCTTGCCCTGCCACCTCCAGTCCCAGGGGTGCAGCCCCAAGGGGCTCCCTGAGGGCGTTCTACCCTCAGGCCTCCATGGCAGGGCCTGCCTGGGCTGCAGGCTGGGCCAGGCAGGTCCCTCAACTCAGCGTACAGCTCACCCAGCCGTTACCATCTGGCTCCCCTTGGTAGGGGGAGGGGATGGGCCTGTGTGTTCACAGGTGTGTCCCCAGTTCCTGCTGCGGGTCTACCTGTTTGGAGAGCTAGGGAGCAGGTGGAGCAGGTGGCAGAGGTGGAGGGGAAGGAGGAGGAGGGACATTTGCCCTAAAAATACAGCTGGAAGTCTTCTTAGAAAGTTAAGACCCACTAGCTACGTGCTGCCGTGCCCCCTATATGCCTGGTATTTGGGAGGCTGAGGCAGGAGAATCACCCCCAAGTTCAATGCCACCTGGGTCACTTATCATGACCTTGTCTCAAGTAATCCCAGCACTTGAGAGGCTGAGGTAGGAGGATGGCCACAAGTTCAAGGCCAGCCTGAGCTACATAGTGAGTCCAGGCCAGCCTGTATTACATATCAAGACCCTATCTCATTAAAAAAAACCCAGAAAGACCTTGTCTCAAAATTTAAAAAATTAAAATACAAAGAACTAGGGGTGTGGCTCGATGGTAGAGCACTTGCCTAGTACGCGTGAGGCCCTGGGTTCCATGCCAGGACTGCCACAAAGAAGAAAAGCAAGAGCGGGAAGGGAAAGGAGGAGGAGAAGGGGAGGAGAGAAACGCAGGAGACCCGCCACAAACGGGCGGCAGCGAGGAGGAGCTTCGGGAGAAGGGAAAAGCGGAGCTGGGGGCTGAGCGGCCCTGGTGCGGGAAGGAGGGAAGGGCCCTGCCTGGCGGCGCTGGCCCGGTGTACCCTGCGGGCCGCGGAGAGGACCTGGGCTCTCTGCAGAGACAGGTGGCGGGTTCTCGGCAGGAAGGGCCCCTGGAGGGCTTGCTGGGGTCCAAGGCGGTGGGGCAGGGAGCAGGGGCGAGGGGAGCAGAGAGGCGTGCAGAGAAGCAGAACAGCAGAGGGGGTGGCGCGCTGGCAGCCGAGGGTTGGGGTGCGGACGGTACGTGGGGTGTGGAGGGCAGGGCCCTGCTCCCCCACGCCCCAGGCCACTCACACGCCACTTTCAGCCCCAGCGTCTGGCTGAGCAGCACGTCCTCCGCAGCGTCGAAGTCTTCCACTCGGCAGCCGTAGGTCCCACTCTGGCTCCGGTTCACACCCTCCAGGGTCAGCTTCCCCTCCAAGTTTGTGCTCAGCACTTCCTCCCACTTGTCCTGGGACCAGAGGTGACAAGCCAGGCCCAAGGGAGTTATGTTAAGTCACGGCACATTGGGTTAGGGCACAGCCTAACCCAATCAGGGTTCAGGGGTCACTCAAGTTGGGCACCATGCTCAGCCAGGACTCTAAAGCCAGGGTCAGAGATCTTTTAGCTCATGGGTCACCACCCCTGGCCGAGACCACCCAGGCCCTGGGGCCTGGGGTTGGCACATGGTGGGGCATGTGCCCAGCATTACTGAGGCCCTGGGTTCCATCCTTACATGGCAAATAACTAGCAGTTGGAGTCAGGGTGTGGCAGAGGGGAGGGCTGGGGAGGGACCAGGTGTGTCACCTGCAGGCGGAAAAACATGTACTCCGGGTTGGGGCTGCCATCACCCTCGCAGAGCAGCTGAACAGAGTCACCCTCACGCACCCAGCCCTCGGCGGTAGACGGGCTGCCCATCCAGAGACGCACGTGTTCTGTGGGATCTTCGGGGAAGAGCAGGATGTGTGAGGGGCGGGGTGTCACCATCGGGGAGGGGCAGGGCATGGCTAAGGGAGCCAGGTCAGCCCTGCATGGCCTGGGAAGGCTGTGGATGTGTGGGTCAAGGGTTAGAGGTCATGTCTCAAGGCTCAGCTTCATGACTATTCTGAGAGTAGGCACCAGAGGTCAGAGCTGAGGGGACAGGTCAAGAGTCAGAGGTCAGTGAGGGTCAGCACCTTAGGGGAGTCATGCCTCAGGGAGGCCTGTCTCCGGCCAGGGGTGGCAGCCCTGGGCACTCACAGTGCACGGTGAGGTTGAAGGCAGGGCTGTCCAGACGGCCGTGTTGGTCCCCGGGCAGCCTGTACTGGGCGGCACAGTGGAAGCTGGCATTGCGGTCGGCCTTGTGGACCCGCAGGTAGAGGGTGCTGGAGAGGGACAGCAGGCCTGAGGCCTCCCGGACCGTGCGGATGGTCACGTATCCCTCTTGGAGAGAGGCAGAGGCATCAGTCAGGCCCCGCTGCCACCCACCTGAGTCCAGGTCTTGCTGGCTGCAGAGCTCACCTTCGTTCATCTCCATGGGCACCTCCAGGAGCCTCCCATTCCGGTACCAGGTGATCTGCGGGGCTGGGTTCCCATTCCGGCTGCTGCAGGTGGCAATCTGAGGCACACATGGGCGTGGCCCTGGGCTGAGAGCCAGGCTTCTGAAGTCTGGGTCCCCTCTGCCCTCGGGTGCAGATCAGCCTCGTCCCGGAGTGTAAGTCAGCACCCCAGTCCCCCATGCCTCAGACTAAGAGGCCCAGGAGGCCTCTGCCCCAACCCCACCTCCAGGCCCTGGACTCAAGGTCGGTCCCCAAGGTACCTGTGGGGCATTGTCCATCACGGACAGGGTCCCTTTGTTGGGGAGCACCTCGGTGGCCTCTGGTTGGGCTACAGGGGATAATGTTCATGTCAGGAGTCCCTTCTCCACCTCCCCTGCCCCGCCCTTCTCAGGGGCCCCTGGGGACACTCACCAAACACCCGGAGCCTCGAGGTGGCCTCAGCAGTGCCCGCAGCCCCCGCTGTCACCACACACACATAGTCCCTCTCGTCGCTCACCTGGGCCTCGGCCAGCACCAGCCCCCCCTGGGCATCCAGCTGGTAAGGGGGACTGCGGCCCTGAGAGTCGTGCACCATGTGCTGTAGCTCGGAGCCCTGCTGCTCGGCAGAGGCCAGGCGGCGGCGGGCCCCGGAGCGCTCCATCTGGAGACAGCAGGGGCAGGGGCAAGGCTAGGTCTCAGGCCGCTCCTCCATGCCCGTGGTCTGCTTCCCTCTGGCCTTTTCTTTCTGGGATCCCTCGGGCCTGTCTCTTCCTCCTGTTATCTCTCGCCCCCCTCTGTCCCTGTTGCTGCCACCTCCCATCCAGTCCCCTGTTCTTGATTTTTCCTTTATCTCCCTCTGTTTTTTTTTTTTTTAATTTTATTTTTTAGGTAGGTTCTCTTTATGTAGTTCAGGCTGGCTTCAAGCTCAAGGTGATCCTCCTGCCTTGGCCTCCCAAGTGCTGGGATTACAGGCGTGCGCCAGCATGCCTAGCTCCATGTCCTCTGCAGCTCACTCTGTTCCCGTGTCTCCTCCTCTGCTCTGTTTCTCATTTCCTCCCTTCTGTGGTCCCTTGGTGGTCCCTCTCCCAAGATCCAAATTCTGAAAGAGGACCTCAGTCATTCTCAGCCCTGCCTGACGCCTGGGACCTTGGAGGGTCCCTGCCCCTCACTGGGCCTCAAGCTCCCCATCTGTAAAGTGGGAATGCAGCAGGACAATCCCCTCCTCTTGCCGGCCCTGTGGAGGGCACCTGCCCCTGCCAGTCCCACACACCTCCTCCAGCACTCACCAGGAACCACTCCAGCACGAAGTGCTCAGGCTTCCTCGAGGGGACGCAGCTCAGGGTGACCTGCTCCCCTCGCATCACCTCCACCAGGGCGGGCACAGACACGTGTATCTCGGCTCGGACACCTGGAGACAGCAACTGATCTCCTCTCTACTGCCGCCAGCAAGCCTCCTCCACGCCCAGCCTCCTCCTCCACACTGAGACCCTTTCTCTCTGTCCATCTCTCATCTCTGCACATCCCACCCCACCTAATCCCATCTCTCCCTTGCACAGCCAAGCTCCCCTTGGGCTGTGCAGGACCCTGGGGGCCTTGGCTCAGTGTCCCAGGGTGGGGCCGCTGTGCTTGCCCCTGCTTCTCCCACCACAGCAAACAGCTCTGCAGGCCAGGCCAGGCCGGGCTGGTCCTCCCCTCCCTCAGCACCAGGGCAGGCTGGCTCCCTCCGTCCTGGTCCCCTGGTCTCCATCTCTGCCCCCTCTGTCTGTCTCCATCTCTCCTGGTTCCTGGGCTGCCGTGCTCGCTCATGCGTGGGGGCCTGGGGTGTGGGCTGCGGCTGGGCCTGGAGCTGAGGGCTGAGGAGGGAAGGGTGTGTGGGGAGGTGAGGGGGGACAGGGCTGGGCAGGTTTCAGGAATGTGGGAGGGAAAGGCTGGCTGAGACCTGCCCTGGCTGGCAGGGGAGACCCCCAGGCGCCCCCTGTCTCCCCTGTCTCTTTAATAGAGCTAGGAGGTAAGGTGAGTCACCCTGGCTGGGGACAGGGCTGAGGCTAGGATTCGGGTCCTCAGGAGGGGCTGAGGACCTGGACTCCTTTGGCTTGAGAGGCTGGGTCCTGACTCTTGGCAGACAGTAAAATCACCACCTCTACCCTCTGGGCACCACTCTGAGCTTTTAGAAACTCCCTTCCCTGCCCTGCCCCGCCCCACCCGCCCAGCCAGGCAGGGGGGGTACCCATTATTTACCAGGCTCCGGATTCCTGGCCACTCTCTCCGGGCCCCAGGGGAGCGGCCAAGGGGCCAGATTAGTGCCCGGCTGGGTCTGAGCCGCAGGCGGTGGGAACAGGCAGAGATGCGCTCTCTTCCCCAGTCCCTTTGAGCCCCTGTCCCTGTCCACAGGGCTCCCCCCTCCCCCACCACGCAGGTGTGTGCGCTGTGGGGCCCCGGGCGGGGGCACTGTCACTCGGAAACACTTGGTCGCCGTCACTGCCAGGGCTGGGAGTCCCGCCCTTTGCAAGGGAGGTGGATTCTCTATGGAGTCCAGACCCTGAATTTCGGCTGGGGAACTCTCACACTGTAGGAATCAATGGTTTGGCCCGTAGCGTGGCTTTGCCGAGCGGAGCCGGGCTCCCTCAAAACTTGAGGACCTTGGAGGGGACAGCCCTGGGGTTTTGGTCTCATGTGTCCTAGGGGAAGCCACTTGGGGACCTGGACTCGTGGGTCTGAGAAAGCAGGGACAGCGGGCCCAGATTCCCGCGTCCTGCGAGGGAAAGGGCACGTGGATCGGTCCTGCTTGACCCACGCCGTGCTGTGCCCGGCTCTCCCTGTCCGCCTTCGCTGAGCTCCCCGCCTCGGCCTCCTGGGGAGGGTGGAAGCCCCTTCTCCCGCTGCCCTCTCGGCTCCCGCAGCTGCCCGCGTCCCGCCCCGCACGGTCCGCGCCCTACCTGGGTGCGCCGCCAGCAGGAGCGCGAGCCACAGCAGCCGCGGGGCCCTGCGCGCCCCGGCGCCGGCGTCCGGGGGCTCCATGTTCGCGCGGCGGCGGCAGCGGCGGCGACTGAGCGCTGAGCGCGGTGAGGCTCCGCGCGCCGGGCAGCGAGGCCCCGCCCCAGCCCCCCCAGCCCGGGCGCGCGGCCAGGACCTCCCACTGCCCGGCGCGGACCTCCCACCGCCGCGCGCGCAGCCCCGAGCGCCCCGCGGAGCCGCGCCCGCGCCGGACAGCCCCGCGGTGCAGCCGGGGTCCCCGGCGGTCCCGCCGGCCCTGTCGCTCTGGCCTGGGCGCTCGCAGACGCCCTCTCGCTATGGCAGGTAGCCGGGGCTCGCGTCCTGGGTAGTGACCACCTAGTGACCTTGGAGGGACCCGCTCCTCTCTTATCTCTGACGGCCTTCAGTCTGCCCGCCGGGTCCACCTGCCACCGAGGCCGGGTGCGGCGCGGGGTGCCCTCGCCTGCGCTCCCCGAGACCCGCCCTCTCTCCCCATCCAGGGAATCCGAGGAATGTCACCCCCCTGCTCCTTCCTCCTGTCCTCTTCATTCCCACCGCACTTCGGGGGAGGAGAGCAGGAGGAGGGGGCAGGGGCAGGTGAGCGGAGCGGGAGGAGGAGGAGCCAGCCAGTGGTTGAAAGGAGGGGTCACAGGTCACCCTGAAGGGGTCACCGAGCAGGCTGCTCAAGTCCCCTCACAAGCCAGGTCAGACTGGGACCAAATGCCTGGATTGCTGGCTGGAGCTTGGGGGAGAAGGGGGTGGCACCGATTAGATGGGGGAAAGCAGGGCGGGACCCTGGTCAGAACGGGAGTGGAGGGGGCGGTCACTGGTCAGGTTGGGAGACATTCTTCGTGTCTCCCTCAGACTGGGAGTCACTGGAAGGAGGAGGGTCCCCTGGAGCCTGGCTTTGCCCGCAGGCCCAAAGGGAAAGCTTAGATTACAGGTTAGTGCGGTTACTGGCCAGCCCTGTGAAGTTACTTTATCCCCTGGTCATACAGGAGAGCGATTGTTAAGCTCAGGAGGGTGACCTTTAGGTGTTGGCGCAGCGCTGCCCCCTGCTCCGGGAAGCCCTCCTTTGGGTTCCTCCTGTTCTCCCCGGCCCCTCTGCACACCTCGGGGAGCCCCAGTCTGAGGATGGGTCTGACACGCACTATGAGCCCCTGCAAGGGCGAGGGCGGCTTAGTCACTGCTGTCCTGGGTGCCGCCCAGCCCAGAGCGGGTGCTCAGCAGAGACTGGCAAGAGAGAAGCACAGGCTCACAGCATCCTGTGCAAATTCCGTGGGGGCGGGGGGCTCACTGTGGGACACAACGCAAGCCCGGGACAAGTGCAGCCGGACCCCTCGGTCCCTGGCTTGTATATCTGCTTCCTTGGGCTGGACCCGGGTGACACCCTCATACCCGCTGTCCCTTTGCCACCTTCTGAGACCGTGGCAGCCAGCGTGCTAGGTGAGGAGGGCCACAGGGGTGTGCACGAAAGAGATGAGCCCTAAGTCTCCACTCGGTCAGCTCGGCCTGCAGAGACTGGCGGAAACTCCTGTTACAGCAGTCATAGGAGACCTGGCCTCCCTGGCCCTCTACCACTTAGTTCAAATGTGAGTCATGCCGGGCATGGTGGTGCTCCCCTGTAATCCCAGTACTTGGGAGGCTGAGGCAGAAGGATCATTTTGAATTTGAGGCCAGATTGGGCTACAAAGTGAGCTCAAGGCCAGCCTGAACAGTGTAGCGAGACCCTGCCTCAAAAAGACAAAAAAATAAAATAAAATGAAAATAAAAAATGCGAGTCAGCTCCCTCACTCACCCTTCCATGGCTCCTCGCTCATTCAGCATAAAAGCTGAAGTTCTGTCCATGCCTCATGAAGTCCTGGTTCTGGCCCTGTCTACCCCCACTTTCCCATGCCAGCTTCAGTCTTGTCACATTGGTCTCTGCTGCCCTGCAGGTCCACTAAGACACCAAGCAGGCTCCAGCCTCAGGACCTTTGCACTTGCTGTTCCTGCCACAAAACTTTCTCCCTCACCTGCTGCTAATCTTTCCTCCCCCTTCACCTCATTAAATGGCTTTCCGGGGCCATCCCATCTGTATAGCAACTGTGCTCCCCCAGTAGCTTCTACTTACTTTCTCTTATGATGTTTTTCTTCCATAGCGTTCATCACTGGCAGATCGATTATGTTTTTAAAATTTATTTTACTTATACTGGGTGTGGTGGCGCACACCTGTAACCCCAGCACTCAGGAGGCTGAGGCAGGGGGATTGCTGTTGTGTGCTCAAGACCCATTTGGGCTACAAAGTGAGCTCAAGGCCAGCCTGAACTGCATAGCAAGACCCTGCCTCAAAAAGACAGAAAAAAAATTATTTTACTTACTTATAATTATGGTTTATCTGGATTTTTGAGACAGGGTCTTACTGTGTAGTCCAGGCAGGCCTCAAACTCTTCATCCTCCTGCCTCAGCTTCCTGGGTGCTGGGATTATAGCACCAAAGTGATTTTGTTTATTGTTTTATTGTTTGTCTTGCATTAAATCTAAGCCCCACGAGAACAGGAACAGGACAGTGCCTAGGAACGTGCTTAGCATGAGAAAATATTTACGAACCAAATTAAATAATTTTCCAGTTCCATGCTTGCTCTCTCCTGCGACATACAGGCACGTTAATGACAGGACCTTCTGTGAAAGTTGCCGTTAGGCGATGTTGTCATTGTGTGAGTGTCACAGAGGGCACTTACACAAACTAAGATTGTCACGAGGTCACCAGGTGACACAACCACCTGGGTCCCCACTGCTTATGGGTTTGTTGCAGTTATTCCTCAGTATCTGGCAACAGTGCCTGGGCCCCTCATGGAAAATGGCTTAATAATGTATCGCATGTAATCTATGCAATCCTCCTGTATATTTTACTATTCTGTTTTGGTTTTTGTTTTTTTTGGTAGCGGGAATTGAACTCAGGAACTTGCTCTTGCCAGGCAGGTGCTTGTGCCACTGAGCTATATCCCTGGCCCCCTACTTTACTCTTCTTGAGTGGTGCTGGGTTTGAACCAAGCACGCCAGACTACATAGGCTCCCTACCAGGAAGCTATACCCCGACCCTTCAAATATATATATATATATATATATATATATATATATATGTATATTTGTCTTTTTGAGACAAGGTTTTGTTATGTAGTTCAGGCTCACTTTGAATTATCACTGTAGCCCAGGCTGGCCTCAAACTCATGGTGATCCTCTTGCCTCAGCCTTCCAAGTGTTGAGATTCCAGGTGTGCACCACCACATCTGGTCTTTTTTTTTTTTTTTTTTGAGACAGTATCTCACTGTGTAGTTCACGCTGGTTTTGATGTAACAATCCACCTGCCTCAGCCTCCTGAGGGTTGGTATTACAGGTGTGTCACCACACCCCAGCTAGCACTTTAAATCATTTCTAGATGATTATAGTGCTTAATATAATACAAACACCGTGGAAATAGTCTGCATTGTTCAGGGAATAATGACAAGAGGAAAAGGTCTGTACATGCTCTGTTCAGGTGCAATTATTTTCCCGAGTATCTTTGATCTGAGGTTGGTTGAATCCTCATTTGCAGAACTCACAGATATGGGAGACTGACTGCCTGTTCATTAATAAGTCTTATCTTTTCTCTACCTTTCTTTATTTTTCAAGTTAACTTTAAAATTAGTCCACAAATAAAATAAAATAAAGAAGTTAAAAAAATAAAATTAGCCTACAGCTCAGCTCCTTGGGAGGCTGAGGCAGGAGGATTACAAATTCAAGAACACCCTAGGCAATTCAGTGAGATGCTTTCTCAAAATAAAAATGAAAAATGGCTGGGGCTGTAACCCAGTACAGCAAAAAGAACAGCCAAGCATGGTGGTTCCTGCCTATAATCCCAGCACTTGGGAGGCTGAGGCAGGAGGATCCTTGCAAGTTCAAGGCCAGCCTGGGCTACAAGGTGAGCTCAAAGCCAGCCTGAATTGTGTAGTGAGACCATATCTCAAAAAGAAAGAAACACACACACACACACACACACACACACACACACACACATCCACACACAAAAAAGAACCAAAAACAAAAGTTCACAACTTGTGAAACACGGGGATCGTGATGGGCTCAGAGGGGAACGGTTAATTATACCAGACGTGGTCTGGAAAGTGGAAGCTTTGACATCTTGTATTGTGTGAATGCATTTTTGGTTGAACAAGTCAGTAGTGCAGGGGGAGTCAGAGAACTCCTTGGAGGAGTGTGAACATTGTGAAGGGTGACCGCAGGGAGCGTGGTGGGGGAGCTGTATGGGACGTTGTAAAGCTGAGTTACCTAACACCTGCACCCCGCCCCACGCATGGAGCCATCTATAGTGTCCGAAAGCCTGGTGCCCTCTGTGGAAGCCAAGGAGTGGGTGTTTGCCTCCTTGCCTCTGTGGCTCTGACTCAGCTCATGGAGCAGGAGCTACTGGGACAGAAGAAGCGGGGCATGGCAAACCTCTCCTGGTCCTGCAGCGGGGGCAGACCCTGCTTTCCCAACACGGCCCGTTCCACATGCCTGTCCCCAGAGAGAGCCTGACACGTGTCCCACCAGTCTGCACAGTTGTGTGGTTTGCATGTAACTAACCATGCAGAAGTGACAGCACCGCATGACCCCTAACACGAGGGAGTAAAACCACACGGCTTCTGCCTGAGTCACTGAAATGAGCCATTGCTTAGCATCTCCAGGGTTGGTTTCAGGGCCCCTGAGGACATGAAAATTCAGTCAGTTAAATGAAATGATGTATTCACACAGAGCTCAGAGTTTATATATTTATATATATATATGTATATATATATATATATATATATATAAAACTGATGTTCACATTCATATATATATATATATATATATATATATATATATACATATAAAACCCACCCCGTGGATACCTCAGCCCAGGCTGGTCTTGAACTTTCAACGATCCTCCTGCCTCAGCCTCCCAAGTGCTGGGATTATAGGCATGCGCCACCACACCCAGCTAGTGGGTTTTTGTTTTTTGGTCTTCTCACTAAATTCCTCAGGCTAGATTCAAACATGTGTTCCTCCTGCCTCAGCCTCCTGAGGTAGGATTATGGATATGTACCATATCACTGTGCCTGGTCTTCCTGTAAATTTTATTTTATTATTTATTTATTGTTTTTGAAACAGAGTCTTGCTATGCAGCTCAGGCTGGCCTTGAACTCACTTTGTAGCTCAGGTTGGTCTCAAACTCCCAACAATCCTCCTGCCTCAGCCTCCCAATTGCTGGGATTATAGGCATGCGCCACCACACCCCGCTTTTCCTATAAATTTTAAATCATCTCCTAAGACTTATGATGCCTGGTACAATGCAAATGCTAGGTAAGGGGTCACTGTATGGTACTGTTTAGGGAACTATGTCATGAAAAAAAAGTGTACATGTTTGGTACGGATGAAAGTTTTTAAAAAATATTATCAGGTGGGTGTGGTGGTACAGGTGTATAATCTCCAGCACTCAGCAGGCTGAGGCAGAAAGATCTCCATGAGTTCAAGGCCAGTCTGAATACGTAGAGAGATCCTGTCTCAGACCCTGCCCACTCCCCAGATGGATTCACCATAGATTGAATCTCCAAGTGCAGGGCCGGAGGGGACAGGCACCGTCCAGGCCTCAGTAGCTCTGATACAGGTGCCAGCACTTTGCACCTACAGATTGCATCCTGAGCCAGAGACACTCAAGTGAGGCCACCTCCCCCCGAGATCTCGGCCCCCAGTGAGCGTGAGCAATAGTGCAGCCATCGCCACTCTCTGCTAAGTCACGGAGTGATGCGTTGTGAGCACCAGCTAAGGAGAAAAGCAGCCTCACGCTGGCTCTGGGACAGCCTAGGCATGGCGTGAGCTCAGGGGCCAGATTAGCAGGGGACCAGTGTCATCAGACCGGTTCTGTGGAGTGATTGTGGCTGGTGACCAATGGCCAGCAGCCAGGCCAGTCCTGCTTACATTCCCATCCTGGCTGTCCACATTATTGCTGGGATTCTGTGAGTGACTGCAAACCCTCCTGCAAACCTTTCTGTGCCTGAGGCGGCTTCTGCTGCCTTGGATACAAACTTCTGAGCTCCTGCCCCATGGATACCTCGGCTCCTCTTTTCCATTTCAGCTCAGGTGTGGCCGCCTCCCGGAAGCCCTCCTGTATTTCCCAGGCTGAGTCAGGCACCCTCTTTGTACTCCTGCGGCCTTTGGGTTCCAGTATCCTGGTCCACCCAGCCTGGGTCCTCCTAGGCTGTCTCCCCCTCTGGCCTGTGAGCCGCAGGGGAAGCCCAGGGCTGGGCAGGAGAAGCCTAGGGGAGCCCAGGGCTCCAGGGCTTGGCACAGGTGGGGGTTTGCTCGGGGTGTGGGCTGTTCTAACCGGAAGTGGAGGAAGCCTGGGTCCCTCGGCTGGTGACAAGGTGGGGAGACAGTGCCTAGGGTGACTGGTTGCCGCTGCTACCGCTCCGGGAGAAGGGCCAGGAAGGGAGGACAAAGAGCAGGGTGAGGAGGGACTGTGGCTCTAGGGGCAAGGTCGGGTCCCGTGGGCCAGGGGCAAGCTCGGGCACCTGAGCCCAGGAACGTCTTTGCCATGATGGGGTGGGGCCAGAGGCCGGATTGCCCGAGAACCTGGGTTGCAGGACTCCCAAGACTGAAGGGAAAGGCTGTCTCCCCGACTCCCTGTGTGGGGCTGAGGGCAGAGTGGGCGTGGGGCTGGGCTCCTGGGGGGACCATGTGGTCACCAGGCTTGGGCACCACCCTTTCTCAGCACCAAGCTGCCCCCTGGTGGCGGCTGCCCCCTCGCATCACGCAGCAGAGGTCAGATCAGGCTCCGCAGTTTATTTTGGCGTCACACCCCCCTTCCAGCCCCTGAGGGTCCCCTGTAGCAGCACATCTGGGCGCCCTGCGATGCGGAAGAGAAGGGAATTAGGGAGGGGGTGAGGCTCAGCAGAGAGGAAACAGGGGGACGCAGGTCCGGTGGGCTGGACTCACCTGGCTTCAAGGCCTGGGGGCCCTTGTGGGTCCCAAAGCGGCAGCTGGAGGGGTGCATTTCCCTTTAGGAGTTTCTGTAATGGAGGGGGTGGGGCGGTTGATTTCCTGGGACGGGTGTTTTCCCTTCTAGCTTTTTCCTTAGACTCAGGAGCCCCAGGCCGGCCTCGCGGTCTGCTCACTTACTCTGTGGCCCCCTCCACGGCCTGGGCCCTGGAGCTGGCATTCCACAGGGCTGAGGCCACAGTCCTGATTCTCGGCAAGGGAAGGGAGGCCCGCAGTCGGGGGAGGGCCAGAGGTGCCTGGGAGGGTGGAGATTCAGAAATGCCCTAGGTGAGTTGCCCTAGTGCCCTTTCATTGACCCAGCAATGGGGAGGGCCGTATGACAGGGTCTGGTGCCCAGTCCAAGCTGGCTTCCCCTTGGCCCTTTGCCTTGAGAAGGGTGAAGTTTTATGTGTCTGTCATTCACCAGCTATCCACCTACCCACCCATCCATCTATCCATCCACCCATCCAGCCATCTACCCACCCTCCAACCCACCAACCCATCCATCCATTCACCCACCCACCTACCAATCCATCCATCCATCCATTTACCCACCCATCCGTCTCTCCATCCACCCATCCACCCATCCATCCATCCATCCACCCATCCACTCACCCACCCACCCAGCCACCCACCCACCCACCCATCCATCCATCCCACAATCACTTCTACAGCATCAGTGTGTCAGGCACTATTCTAGGCTCTGAAGACACCGCTGTGAATAAAGTAGAAAAATATCCCTTTGCTCATGGAGCTGAAGGTCTGTTGAGCCAGCTGGTGGTGTCATCAGCTTATGATCAAGGACAGGTCTTGGAGGTGTTCTGGTCCTTCTGAGTGCATGGGGACAGGGGCTGCCTCTGGAAGGCGGGGATGATGGGCTGAGGCTGCAGGCAGGAAGTAAGGGGGGCGCTGGCCTTTGGAAGGGGCTCAGGGGAGCTGGAGGAGGTGGGTGGGGCTGGGTCCCCAGCTGCTGGTGGTGGGACCAGGGCTCTGGCTGGAATTCTTCAGGCTGGGGAAGCAGCAGGGGCTTCCAGGGAGGAAAGGGAAGGGAGGGGCTGTGACTCGCTACAGAAGCCAAGCTCAGCTCTGTCAAGGCGTGTGAGGGGGCTCGGCCCGTACCTGCTGGTTCTCCACATGGCGACAAGGGGCTCAGAGGGGTGCCCGAGGACCTGCAGGTTGCAGTGTCCCCTAGGGAGGACAGTGGGTGTGGGGAGCGTTCCTAGTGACAGTCACAGTGACACTGACCAGGAACACAGCTCCACTGTGTCTAGTGCCCATGATGAGCCCCGGGAGCGGGCACGGACCCCTCAGCCTCTGTGCATAGGAAGTGGGGCGGTGGAGCGGGGAGGCTGCGGACTGGCGCTGTGGTCTGGACTCCTGCGGGATGTTCAGCTCCCTGTGTGCTGGGTGGGGTCCTAGCGGCACAGATCTCATGGGGTTGTCACCCGGAATATGTTAAAAGCAGTGCCAAGACTGGGTAATAAAACAAGGCCTTGTCTAAAAACAAACAAAACAACAACAACAAAAAACTGGGCATGGTGAGACATGCCTGTAATCACAACACCTTGGGAGGCAGAGGCAGGAGGATGGTGAGGCTGAGCCCAGCCTGGGTCATTTAGTGAGACCCTGTCTCAAAAAAATAGAAAGGGCTGGGGATGGTGCCCAGAGCAGAGGCCCAGTGCCCAGTTCAGTGCCCAGTGCCACAGGAGGGGACCGTTAGTGCCAAGCACAGAGCAACTGTCGCACGCACACTCCCTGCCCCGTGGGGAGCCACCACGCTGTGAGGTAGCAGCAGTGAGCCCGCCGTCCCCACTGCGGTGGGTTTTGAAGAAGCGAGGGCAGGAGCTGCCAGGCGTTTGAGTGTGGTAGGGTCTGGGAGAGGAGGGGAGGGCGTGTTGGGGTTGGGGTGTGGGCCTGGCCCAGGCAAAGGTGTGCCCATCCGGGCCGGAGCTGCCGTCAGCCTGCCTGCTGGCTGTGTCCCCTCATTGTCCTCAGGGAGCCAGCTGAGTGCTCCTAACGTTTCCATTTGCTTTTGGCTGCAGGTCTGCAGGATCTGTTTTTAGCTTCCCTTGCTGGATTGTGTGCCCCGCCCCCCCTTCCTGCGGCTCTTGTTTGCTGTGGTCCAATAACGTTCCCGGACTTCCTGAGCTGTTTGTTTGAGGTCGGCTCAGTATTGATTAAAGCTTCTGTGTACTGGGCTTGAGAGGCTAACAGATCTGCCCCTCCCTGGCATGCCCAGAGCTCAGAAAACCTAGGACTGAAAGAGGGGGGAGAAGAAAGCATGGCCAGGGTGCACTGGAAAAATAAGCAGATGGCCAGGGATGGTGGGCAACACCTGTAATCCCGGCACTCATGAGGCTGAGGCAGGAGGAGTGCTGTGACTTCAAGGCCAGCCTGGGGCTACATAGTGAGTTCAAGGGCAGCCTTAACTATTTTGTGAGATAGTCTCAAAACAACAACAATGGGCTGGTGATATAGCTCAGTGGCACAGTGCCTGCCTGGCAAGTGCAAGGTCATGAGTTCAGATTCCCAGTACCAAACAAAACAAAAAAACAGAATCTATGCAAAAATAAATAAATAAATAAAAAGAATATATGCAAAACAACAACAAACAAAACCCCAAAACAAATAGCAGAAAGATGTGGTGTATATCCATAATCCCAAGAGTGGGAGGCTGAGGCAGGATGATCCCAAATTTCAGCCCTAACCTGGACAGTTTAGAGTCTTAATAAGACCTTTTTTCAAAATACAAAAGAAAAACAAAAAATAAATTAAAACAAAAAACAAACCTAACAAGGGCTGGGAATGTAGCTCAGTGAGAAGACCCTGGGTTCAGTCCCTAGCACTGAAAAAAACAAAACAACAACAAAACTCCCAAATAAACAAATAAAAATGCAAATGGGACTGGGACTGTTGCTCAGGAGCAGAGAAAGCACTTCTAAGTGTCCAGGCCCTGGGTTCCATTCCCCAGTGCGGCAAAAACAAAAAACACCAAAAAAATTCTTAAAAAAAAGACCCAAAATACACTTCCCAAACCCCAACAGATGTCTTGGGTGCCTTAAAAACCCCAGTGCTTTTTGTCCTCGTTGAGGCTCTGTGTGTTTGGGTGGTATAACCACCTCTCTGAAGCTTTCTCCCTCTGGACGATGAGGAGAGGAACATTCCTGACTTCCTAGGGCTGCTGGGAAGACCCAGCGATGTTTATTTATCCAGTGCCCACTGACCAGACACGGGCTCTGTTAAAGTGCCACACACTGTTCTAGACTCTGGAGACATAATGGAGAGTGAGACAAAATCCAGATCCCAAGGGGGTTTGGACCAGCTGACAATGAGAAAATATTGCACATTCTGGGTGTGGTGATGTATTCGTATAATCCTAGCACTTGGGAGGCTGAGGCAGGATGATCACAAGTTTAAGGCCAGTCTGGGCTACATAGAAAGACCCTGTCTCAAACAAAACAAAGCAAAAAAAAAAAAGCAAACTAAAACAAAACAATACAATACCACCAAAAAAGAAAATATGCTTCATGGGCTTGGGAAAAGGACAGTGGATTCGTGGTGGGGCACAGGCTAAGGGCTGTGGCTGTGCTGCTCAGTAGGGTGGTCAGAGAAAGTACCCTTGAGAGGAGTGGGGAGAGCAAGTGAGGGAAGCAGCCCGGGCTGAGGGAGTAGCAGATGCAAAGGCCCTGGGGTAGGATGAGCCTGGGATGCTAGGAGGAACACAGGGAAGCAAACAAAAGAGAGGAGTAAAGAGGAAAACAGGAGCGGGCACAGAGGGGCTATCTGATTGCAGCGAGGCCTGTACATGGGGCTTAGGATGAGGCCTCTGTGTTCCCCAAGGCCATGGCCACACCAGGGAGCCTGGAGCTGTGTGACATGCAGTTGCCCACCTCAAGTGGCACCACACTCACCACATCCAGCTGGCATTCACTTCTGGGCCTTCTGGGGGGCAGATCTAAGCGGGGGGGCAGAGGGGGAGCGGCGGGGGCCACCTAGAGGAGAAAGACAGGCGCTTGGCGAGCCGCCACATCCTTCTGCTCCACTCTGGCTTCCTCTTGGAGGAAGTACAGCACCGATCCAGACACAGACGTGAGGGGAAAGACAAGCCCAGCCCACAGGATGGAGCAGCCAGAGAAGGCCACACCCAGATACCTGGCTAGGAAACCATCCAGGCCTCTGGCCACAGGATCCCTGCCCCAGCCTCCTCCCTCAGAGCCGGGCCTCGGGCCTCCAGTGCCCTTCCTACCTGCTCCAGCGCCAGCCCCACATTCTCCCAGTCACCACCGTCAGCCGTGGCCGCAGCATCAGCCCCGCCCTCCGCTGTCCTGCCTGGGAACTGACGGATGCTCACGGCCTCGCGGCCCTTGATCTCACAGCGGCAGAAGGGGCAGGTCTGGCCGTCCCTGCGCTGCGTGGTGGGAAAGAAGAGGTCAGAGGGTTGGCATTGCCCTGTGTCTGCCATGTTCTCGGACTCTGAGGATGTTGCCTCCACCACAGGGACGCGGAGGGCAGAGGTGGTGCAGAAATGCAGGTGGGGAGGCGGCAGGGGGACAAGGCTCACCTGCCCCACCATTACGGTTGTTCTCCAGAGCAGGAGGCTACAGCTCAGAGAAGCAAAGCTCCCAATTCCAGGTCACCCAGCGAGGGAAGGAGGGCGCCCTGTTCCCACTAACATAGCTGCAGAAGGTGGCACAGAGGCGATGTGGGTGGGGCCAGATGGGGAGGGAGGCACAGACAGGCCGTGGGCATGGGGATCCCCAGCAGGGGTCTGCTCTCCGGGTCTTGGTTTCTCCATCTGACCCATGAGGCCCCTAGGAGATCCTGCTGGGGCTTTTACTGTGGAGAGAGGATCTGGCGTGAGTGAGGAGGCAGGGCAGGGGCCCACCTGCCAGGCAGCCAGGCAACGGCTACAGAGCAAGTGTCCGCAGGG
This sequence comes from Dinomys branickii, assembly GCA_004027595.1. Lineage (NCBI taxonomy): Eukaryota > Metazoa > Chordata > Mammalia > Rodentia > Dinomyidae > Dinomys > Dinomys branickii. The sequence goes on along the minus strand of PVLD010006399.1, from coordinate 1,416 downwards.
CTCGATCTTCATGTCCTTGTCGCTCTCGGCACAGATCTTGCACAGCTCGAACGTGGAGTCCATGGCCCAGTAGAGCTGCAGCTGCTCCTGGCAGTGAGCGGGTGGCAAGGACAGGACAGCAGGGCAGGGAGTTGGGGAGCACAGGAAGCCGCCCCAGCCCCATACCACCTAATCTCTCTCCTGCCTCCAGGGCCGCCTGCAAGTCCCCACTGCCTGCCAGAAGACTTCCTCCTGGGTTGTCTACTCTTGGGGTTGCCAGTTTTAGCAAATAAAAATGCAGAATGGCCTATTAAACTGGAGTGTCAAGCTGGGTGTGGTGGTGCACACCTGTCATCTCTGTACTCTGGGAGGCTGAGGCAGGAGGACTGCAAACCCGAGACCAGCCTGGGCAACTTAGTCACTTAGCGAGAGTCTGTCTTAAAACAGATTTTTTAAAAGGGCTGGGGCTGTAGCTCAGTGTGCAGATCTTGGATTCCATCCCTTGTAAGTATAAAAAACAATTTCCAATAAGCAGCAAATAGAATCTCTCGCTGGCAAACACTCAAGTGCGCTCGCTGGTCCGATGATCTCAGCAGCACCACTTCCTTGTCCAAGCCCCGTGATAACCCCTGGGAGGGAGGCAGGAAGAGCTGCAGTTTCCAGAGGATGAACTGAGCCTGAGAGAGGCCAGGGGATTGACCCCAGGTCACACAGCTGCCCACCAGCACTCCACACTGTGGGCCAAAGCGAGGTGGCTTTCTTTTTTCTTTTTTTTTTTGAGACAGGGTCTCACTATGCAGTTCAGGCTGGCCTTGAGCTCATTTTGTAGCCCAGGCTGGCCTTGAACTTTTGGCAATCTTCCTGCCTGAGCCTCCTGAGTGCTGGGATTACAGGCGAGCGCCACCACATGGGGCTCCTGGGTCTTACCTCTGACACATGGATTTGCTGCTGGGGTTCTGCCTGACAGAGCTCCATTAGGTCTGGGTTGTGGTTCTTCCCGTCTGGGTAGAGGAAGCTGGGGGGAGGGAGTTGCAGGATAAGGGGCAACACAGGCTCTTCCCTCCCAGAGTGAGGAGAACAAGGACCAAAGACCATGCAGAGCTCCTGGGAGGACACAGTGCCCCCTTCCCAGATTCAATGGGCCTGTTCATGACAGGTGTCCTCGGGTCCCCCAGGACAGGGCAGTGTTCCCAAGGTGGCCCCACGAAGCCTCAGTGACTCCAGCTTTTGAGGCAAGGGGCAGACTGTGGACCGGCAATGGAACCAGGCTTAGGTCCCAAGATCTGTCTCTCTTTTTCTTCCTTCCTTCTTCCCTACCTTCCTTCTGGAAAGGTTAACCTAGCTCACAGTTTGTGGAGGTTTCAGTCCGTAATCAGCTGGTTCCAAGGCAGCATGGCATGGCAGAGGGGCAGCAGTTCGTGGGAGCAGAAGATAGAA